>JAPMOQ010018420.1:339705-359841 GCA_026543055.1 Argiope trifasciata
TAACAAAAATATCAATAAATTCTACTCAAGTATGTGTAACAAAAATATCAATAAATTGTACTCAAGTATGTGTAGCAAAAATATCAATAAATTCTATTCAAGTATGTGTAACATAAAATCAATAAATTGTAGGCATATAACTTAAAATCAACAAATTGTAAACATAACATAATTCAATAGATAACATAAATTAAGCAAATTGTAAACATACTATAAATCAATAAACAACATAAAATAAATAAATTGTAAACATGTTTTCTTCTATTTCGTAATTTTTTGCTTCGAGTAGATAAAAAGTTAGAAAGCATTTTTTTGTCCTTAACAAGCTTCTTTATAAATAAATCTATGCAGTGGATCAACAACTAATAGTCTGCAAAACTAGCGGAGCAATAAGAAAACATTTAATAATAAAATTATGTTAAAAAAGGGTCAGAAAACTCCAGACGCTGCCTTAGTATGTTTATTATATATTTTTTAAAAAACGTTGTTCTTTTTTGTTTTTTTCTTTTTTTTTGTTTTTTTCTTTAGTTTTGTTTTACCTTTTCAAACAAACAATGCCTTTCGAAATCAGTTTCAAAATCTAGCCTTATACCTTAAGTATTTTCCAAACATGAAATGCACCAACTATTTAACTATACAAACTCCATGCAAATCATTTCTTTGCAAATAATTAAACAAATAAAAATTAAAACAGCAAAATTCCGTCTGGAGAAATTTTATTTGTATAACAAGCTAAAAGACTATGGAATCAAATTATAGTGCAGCATTTCCACTCACGATAGAATTTAAACATGTATGATTTTTCAACGAAGATAATCAAATTATGGGCCGCATTATCTCCAAATAAAAAGTATGAAATAAAATTCAATACAAAACTTTCTAGCATATTATTGATGCACGCCAGTGGTGTAGAAAAAGTTATTATTTTGTTACATTTCTGAATAATGCTGTTAAACAAGACACCTGAAGATTCATATCTTTCAATATCACGAAGCAGAAACAACAATAGAAAATGTACTGATGATCTCAATGAACTAAATGTCAGTTTCAAATAATTTTCAATAATAACTTTCTAATTAATTATGGATATATTCCTTAATCAATAGGTTTTAATAGCTTATTATTGATAGTAATTTTTTATTAATAATAGTTAATAAAGTATTAGTAATAATTATAATTAATAAGTAATGATTAATTAATAAGAAATAATTAATTAATAATAGTTAATAAAAGGCATCAGTAAAGTAATAATTGGAATAAATAAATTTATTGTTTATTAATAGCAATACCCAATTAATCATATCAACCATAAATATTTGAATAGTGGATAAAATAAAAACAACTAAGGGATCAAGAAATATAAAGCGCAATAACGAAAAAAATAATGTACATTATTTATTTAAATCTAATATAAATCCAGTTGTATATTTATTTATTGACCACATTATTCATGATCCTCAAAAAAGGGCATTTTATAGTAATTTTATATGATTTTTTGATCTTTTCTTTTCTGCATTTAAGAGTAAGGAAAAAATATTGATAAATTTCACATTTAGAATAGTGTTGAATAAATAATTTCCTGTCAAAACCTCACCTTATGATGACAGAAAATGCAATGTGAAATACATATGACTGTGAAATTTAGCTACATAATATCAAAAATAAAATCTTTTAATGATTAGATTTAACGACAAGCGTTTAATCTTAATTTGTTAAGTTATATGATATTTAATATTATCCTGGTTATTCACAGAATACTTAATATTAATTCATAATTATATATTCATACTATTCTTACATAAATTATGAGATATTCAGATTTCTCAACTTTTTTGGATTAAAAAATATAATATTTCAAATGATCTATTTCAAAAAATGTATAGCTCATTGTGAAATAAAATTATGATAGAAGTAATAACATTAATTAAATTAAGAGTAATTAATTACATGATGCTGAAATTTCTCAACTCTTAAAGTGAAAGAAATATAATTTTTTAAACTTTGTTTTATAAAGACTTGCTGCGCGCTACTATGATGGAAAAAATTCAATGAAATATAATTGAAGTTAGCTTGTCCTCCCCGTGATCTAGGCGTCTTGGGTTCGACTCCTGTTTCTGGCATAGCTGTTCCTCTTCTGTATTCTAACTATGAGGTGTGTGAATGAGCTCCTATGCAAAAAAGAGGTTATGCAAATGAATAGGACTCATGAAGTATTTAATTCGTACCTTTAACCCTAGTTCATGATTCTGAAAAACAAGAGAAGCTCATTTCAGCTTAAATCACTGACAGATAACTGTCAGAGAACTTTGCTGTGTACTAAGTCACAACAACAGAATAAAACTAGTTTAAATAAATTAAATCGAGAAAGGTATTTTATTATTAAAGGATAAATATTATTTTTAATTTTAAAGCTTATCATTCTATATTTTAAGAATATGGAAAATAAATTACAAATATTAACAGTTTTACTGAAGTTTCTTTATTAATCAGAGTATGCTTATATTTTTCAAACGTTGTAAGGAGATTTGTTGGGCAAAATGGCACTGGAGCTGTGTTGGAATATCTTATAATGTGATTTTTTTCTCATGTAAGTAATGGACAGTAGATTTGTAGACTGAATATAGCTAGCGTGGGGAACCTCTTCTTTGCCAGTGAAATACAGCTGTTATGTTAGACCAATTTGCATCGCATTTTAATTAGTAACTCTACACTGCCTAAACAAATTCAAATTATTTATAATTGTTATTTATTAATTCATATTAAAATTTCAAAAAGGCGGAATCTGCTATTAACCAATATAAATGAACGGCATAATCTCTTATAAACTGTTCAGGAAATAATTTATAACTTTGAAAAAAATATTTATCTAAATGATACTTATTTGTTTAACTAATAATAAACAAGTGATATAATTTTTTCATTCAATTCCTACATAGGTCAACAAAGAAATATGTTATTTAGTTACATTTTATAAGATTTTTTTTTTTAAATGTATCAAAATATTATTGATTTCTGCCAGAATCGAGCTCGGACTCTTCGCCTTCACTTTAAAAATACTCAAATCCTTGCATTTTACCAATTGAGACATTGGATGTTGATTCCAGTTTTCGTTAAAAACTACTAAAACTTTATTTAAAATATTAAAAATGAATTAAATTTAATTAACGAATTAATATTTAACCTTCCAGCGGGCGCGCGTATGTGAGAGATACACTAGAGATGAATTTCGTTCTGTACCTTCAGATCTGGTGACGATGGGAACGTCTGTCTTTGGCTATTTGTCCCCCTGCCTAACACCTACTTTCAGTTGTCGTCGTTTGTGGCGTTAATAGGTCTCTGCCGATCAGATATTTGTATTTTAGAGATACGCGCGACCGTTCATGTAAGTTTTTGTCACATCTGATTTTGTATGATTTTACAAATAAATCCGTATTCTTTTAGACTGGTGATAGTTGGGAAATGCACTTACGAAGGAAAATGTTGAAAAAAAGACCCCACATCTCTAAAACGTGAGCTAAAATTAAGGGTGCTAAAGTGAAAAGCTGAACTAGGCATTGGATTGGAAGATGCGACGGCAGGGAAAAAGCCCTGCCAAAAAGAAAAGTGGACTAGAATCACCAAGTTTAGTTGTGAGATTTGCCATAAATTTATGTTTGAGGCACACTAAACACATTTTCTCAAATTGCAACGCTGCAATGAAATAACAATGAAAATATTTTCTTCCTTTTCATATCTAACTTTTTTCTTTTTATATATAAATTCTGTATTTTCACACTTCTATATTTTATATGCAAATTGTTCTGTCAAAATATCGACAGTTTCATTTTTATTATTTTTAAATCAATTCAGTTAACCTGTGGTCATTTTATATTGTTACTGCATTCTATGTTTATATTGTTTCTGCTTCTTTTTCAGTAAAAATGTTTAAAATGATTATAGTTATTAATCCTAAGCTATTTACAATATAATTTTAATAGTTACGCTTTTGAAAATTTACAATTTACTATAGCGTATGTGGGAAATACGCGCGACCTTCCATGTTGGCATGACGGCAGTGCCCGCTGGAAGGTTAAAAAAACTGTATTAACATAAAATGGCATCCACTACAAGTTTAAAATGCATTTCAGCTTGAATGGATGAATAAAAATTATTTTTGATAGAGATAAAAGATTTGAACAAGATATATATAGGACTAGTGTGAACTAATAGTAGGTATTGAAAAAGCATCTTCATTAATCATTTATTGTTAATCAAATAAATTGAGTTCTCATTCCTTGAACTCCTCAATGTAATGAAGAAGTAAACGCATCTCAAACATGTTGCTATATTTACTTGGATACTATATACATTTAGGTCTATCTGAGCAACCAACCATATAATGGCTCATATCCAATCTTGCAGAATGTTAACAACCTCTATTTGTCAAGCTAACGAGATAGCAAAGGATTGCAAATCATAATGCATTTAATTGCTCAATGCGTTCCCCCCTGCATCGATTGCGCTCTCAATAAATGTAATGATACCAAAGACTCCTCTTATGAAAGATTGAATGAAGATTTCAAATTCTTAGTAGTATTTCATAATCACTGTAATATTAACATGGAATGCATTTGACATCGAATAGTATAGACGCTATTAACAAACTAATGTATTCCGCGAACATGGTTAGAATCAATAATCAATAATGGATTTCCTGAAAAATGTTAAGTGCCAACTGCCTAAAACTAAATTATTCAAAAGATTTTGGAAGTAAAATTTTGTATATTCAAAAAAATTTATGTTTTACAAAAATTGTTATGTTTATAGTAGAATCAGCAAATTAATTTATTAAGTGTTGTTATTAACTTATTTCCGTGATCTGAGAGTCCCGGGTTAGAGTTCCAGTTCGGGCGTGGTTGTTCTGTGCTCTATCTTGGAGATGTATGAATGTGCCCCCTTGTAAAAAGGGGTTGTGCAAGCGAATGTGTGCTTCACCTTCATTTGAGATAGAAGGCAGACTTCTGCCCTATGGGTGATCAGGGGTATCTACCCTCAGAAGCCATTGCACCCCCTTTCCTTGGAAAGACGGACATGACATCATCATCAACTTATTTATGAGTGAGTGATCATACAATGCCATTGATCACTGAATGATCATTTAAATTCAATATTTAACAATATAAATCATTTTAAATATGATCAAAATATCATTTTATAGAACGAAAGGCATTTCTGCGTCGCCTATAATATTGGTATAACGCTAAAAGGAATAACTGAGAACAAGGTTCCAAACCTTTGTATTCAGTATCATGAACCAATCATCCTTATGTCAATGTATTTTCGATAAAGTAAAATTTATATTTACAGAAAGAAAAACAACAACAAAGTATCTGTGTTATATTTGTTCGACTGTTAAATAATAGTTAAGCACCGATAAATTTTCGGCGACGTAAAATTTATATCTGATGGGAAAAAAAATCTAAATATCAGGGGTCTGGCATGGTTTCATATTTCTTAGTCTCTTGAGTAATAGTTAAACTTCCGCTATTTAATGACTCAATACTTGGAAGAAAGTTATATAAAAGTCTTTTGTAACGATTTATTTTGAAATGTTCTGAAGTATGCGGTATTGTTATAATTTATTGAATTAAATTCACCCATGCACACGTAACTTTTTCTAATTTCGTATAAATCTGAAACTGAATTCTTCAATAATAATATGAACCCAAAACGTATAGAATATCAATAATTTTATCAAACAAATAATATAAAAAAATTAAAACTCAATTCCTCTTTAGTTCAAGAATGGAAAATTTTATTTTAGTTAATTTATTCTTTAAGTAATTAAAATTAATAAAAATATGTATATACATATGAAATAATCACTATATTAAGTGGCAAAATAGAAAGCGAATGTCCTTGCAATTTTCAGTTTTCTTTTTTATGTATGGTGTTAGGCTATTATATTAGTTTGCTACTATTTATTCGCTTTCCATTTTTTGTAACTAATTTAGAAAGCTGATGGTGGTCAAAAATTTATCATCGCAATAATGGAATGCTCATTATTCACCTTCACTTGAAAAATACTAAAATACTTGTATATTACATATTGAGCTATTGCCTGCTGATTTCAAATTTCATTACAAACTGCTAAAACTCTATTTAAAGTATTAAAAATCAATTTAATTTAATTAATGTATTAATATTCGAAGAAAACTGTACCGGCATTAAGTGCCATTCATTACAAGTTAAAAAAAAGTTTTTGAAATTGAGTGGATGAATAAAAAGTATTTTATTAACGATTTAAAATTTGTACAGGGTATATACAGGGTAATTATATAATTAAAGTTTAAGTTTCAAAACTTTAAAAAAACTACTAATGAGAATGTTGTCAAATTTTTAAAGACATTTTATTAAAGAAGACATGAAGCGTATGGCAGAAAAAAATTAAGCGGCAGGAGATGTAAATTAAAATAACTGTCATGCCCATGATACATTTCAGTATTATAAAGAACGGCTGTTCCTCATTTCGCATCTCAGACTTTCACCATGGGTGTCTCACTGCAGGACAGCTCTCTGCTGGCAAAGCTGTATTACAAGAACGATGATTGTGTAAGAGTAGCTCTGCAAAAGTTCAGGGCACTGAAGGGAATACAGGAAGGCCGTATTCTAATGAGAGCCTTGAGTCTGAAGAAAATGATGCACAAATTCGAAACGCTAGGTTCGTTTGATGTGCACTCTGGTAGAGGGAGAAAACAAACACTGCTTCAACAGTTGTTGAAGCAGTGACCACATCATTACCGGAGGGGTCGGCCGGCGGTGTGTAACCGTGCAGTGCACGAGGAATTGCCAGGATTGGACAGGTCTCCAAGAACCGGGCTGAAAATTGTACGAAGCATCCTATAACACTACCCGTACAAAATTTACCATGTGCCGGAGTTGCTTCCTTCTGACTGCCAGCAAGGGAGACGTTTGCGTTATAATTTCTTGATCGCATGGAAGTGGATAATGAATAGCCTTGAAAGATTTTGTGGACAGATGAAGCCCATTTCATTCTGACAGGATACGTCAATACCCAGAATTGTTGAATATGAGGAACAGAAAATGCACTGGCCATGCACCCGTACCATTTCATCCTGAAAAATTCACGATTTGGTGTGGCTTTAAGGCATCATTCATCCTACAGCCATAATATTTCAAGTAGACGAGTGTTCCCGGTCTATTTTCCCCTACCGTCACTGTTAATCGCTAAGCTTTTTTTTTTTTTTGCTTAACCTTGTCCTTCGACCTCTGCCACAGCGTGGTTGGAATCATTTGTATGCAAGATGGTGCTTCTCCGCACATTGTACATATCAGTAAACAGCTTCTGAGGCCCCATTTCGGAAATGATCGAATTATCAGCCGTCATTTCCCTACAATCTACCTGTCCCAATCACCTGATTTTACTTCATGTGATTAAACTTTAATTATAATCAACCTCTATATGGAGAGTGTGAACTAATAGAAAAATTAAGTGCGAACTAACAGAACTAATTAAAAATTCATATATATATATATTCTATTGCAAATCAGAAACACTCATTTATAACCTGCATACAATAGCTTAAAATGAACACCAATAGAAGAAACCAAACAATTGCCAGCTTAATTTTATTGAACACTATTCATAACAATTATTCTAGAAAAATAGTTGTATTCTAAATAGCACATAATAATTTTTCTTTAATTCATATACTTAACTAAATAGTTTATTGCAAGCTGTTGTGATAAAAAATAGTACTATTCGTTCACTTATTAACTTATATTTCCTTTTAAATTCCTCTTCCAAATGCAAAAACTGTTTGCAAGAGATTAATACTCGCTTAAGAATTCCAGGCATTGTGAACCATAAATGAGGAAACACAAATCATTTTTTTATAGGAAGCAGCAACATCATTCTTGTATAAATTTCTTTCCCACATATGCAAAGTAATTAATTGAACTTAATTTCACTATCAGTTAACCAATTAGAAATGTGATTTTAATATTATTTTTATAATAAGTTTTTTCATCTCTATATAACATCTATTTTGGCTTTAAATCTTTTCCTGGGTAGCGATAGAAACATATTTTTTTTGTTCCTTTGCATATATATATCAAAAATGTGATGCAAGAACAAAAATTCCTTTTTCTTTTCATAAAAAACGCCCTCTGTATGTCTGTAAAAAACCTGAAAGTGGCGATGATAAAGGGTGTTTTAAAGGATTCTGATTTAAAAGTAAATAAAATCATTGAATGTTTAGGAATACCTTAAAAATAGAAAATTTAATAATCGCAATAATTTAAAATCCATTTAGTATGTACACAGTACATATTTAAGATATGTGTGACATACATGTATAGCGTAGGAAATATCGTGAAGAATAATAAAAAAATATAACAGTTTCACGAATGGCAATAATTATTTACTTTTCAAACTAAATTATTTTATAATTTTATAAATTTGAAAACGTTTCTCTTTCAGAAAATTTACCATTTTTAGAGTATTTTTTCAATTTATTCATTTATTAATAATCATCTTGCTATTAATTTAATATTTTGAAATACGTGTGAAAAGAAAATGCCATTATTTCCATTCAAACACTGCAATTTTATTTTTGTATCAAATAATATATTTAATAAATATATTATTTGATATGAGCACAAAATAACAAAATAATTTGCTTTGGTATTAATTTTATTAGTTTTATATGTATAGAAAACAGTTGTATTTTAGAGAACGATAAATTATATCTGTATAGAATATAGTAAATATCGTATTGTATTATAAGAAATTAATAGCATTCAGGAATAATAAAAAATATTTGTCGTTTAAAGCTGAATTATTTTAAAGATTTTGCAAATGCCACTTTATATATTCAAACGTTTCTGTTTCAGAAATGTTTTCATTTTCACAATATTATTGACTAATTAATTTACTAAGCATCATCTTCTTATTAATTTATTATTTTAAACTACATCCAGAATACACACTTTTAGATGTCTTCCATAAATATTTTATTTGATGCATATAAAAAATAAGCTAAAGATTTTTCATTGGAATTAATTTTCTTGTTACTTTCGTATCCACATACCTCTGTTCAAACAGGGACAGACAGGTAAATCCCGACTACAGCTTCATCGGCGTCTCATCGACCACATCTCAGAGCCAATAAATCACCCTTAAAACGATCCGGGGAGTAAATACCCGCAAAGATGGCCACTTGAGTCTCATCTAATCATCAATCACTCTCCCAATATCGAGCACCTGTCAACGGCACAGATACGCCACTGATCCGATTCTCGCCAAACTCCCCAAATGGTCTAATATGCATCTCTAAGCTCGCGTCAACTTGAACGCATAGTGGGGATTCTTCGCTTGATAGGACGCCAATGATATAGGAATTTAATGAAGTAGACATAAATAATGAAAAAATAACTTTGAGGATTATTTTGAGCTGTAAGAGCAGTTTCTAATTTGATAAAACATCATTTTATATAATTTAAGAGTAATTACTATTGTTTTATCTTATAAAAAGAAGAAATAATGCAGCATTGAAAAAAAACCTGTTTAATTATACATTAAAAAATTCAGTATGGATTTTTGATAAATTTATAAAATATGTGTAACGAATTGTTGTATAAAGTAGACAAAAACACGTTCGAAAACAAAAATATATTGTTGAAATAATTAAAGAGAATTGAAAAAAGAAAAGTAATTTTTTTTTCTGAGTAGAGGGAGGCATACAGCAAAAACCTTCCAATTCAGAAGTCAGTCAAACGAAAAGCTCAGTAGATATTGCAGTTAATTTGAGACATTCAGTATTTATCTCCTGAAAACTAATACATGAACTAAATTTATATACAGTATTGAAATATTAGGGTGTGATTCATAAACAGCAGCATTTTTATCTTATCAGAAATTATTAAATATTGGGAATTACATTTGTACATATTTTAGTTTAGGAGCTGTAGAAGTTATCAGAAATTAGAAATAACCAATTGTTGAAAAAATATTCGCCATACATCTACCTGTGGTTTTTCGTAAATAAATAATGGTAAAATAAATATTTGAGGAGCATGGAAGTATGTCAAAGGATAAAATTTGAGCTACACTAATAAAAAGAATAATCTAACTTTCCAAAGAATTAATACAAAAACAAAATTCAAAAAAATTTGTAAAGGAAAGCAACAAAAATTAAGAATTTTTTAACAAATTCTCTCAACATTTTCAAGAAAAACCGTTTTCTACGCATTACAAAACAATTTTTTTTATAAATTTAAAATAGTATAATGTCGATAAAAACATCAACATTGAAAATGCATCAATACAAAACTTCTTTGAAAATGTATATATTATAAATGAAAAAAATATATATAATAATATCAATATTTGCAATGAGTATAATATATTACTTTTCCTTCGTGGATTAAGATTTTTAAATATAAATTAAGAAAACCTCAGTAAGAACGATTTGTAAGATAAAAAAAAATTGATAACTATAAAAAATTTTGAAAATTAACAATCGTGTCTGATTATTCAGTTATAGAAGAAAAAAAACTCTTTCAAATTATTCAGATCTATCAGGAATCAAGAAAATTATATATCTTCTATAGCATTTTTCCCACTAAAAGAAAGATTTTATAAAATTCTTCAACTGATTTTTTTAAAGAAAACGTTACCAAAATTTTCATGAAAATGCATATATTAATATGAGATTTTTAAGAATAAACAAATTGAAATGAAAATTGTTGTAGTGAGAGTATGAATTAAAGAGATTGTCAGTGTTAACATCTGTAAAGCTACAATCAATGTCAGATGTTAAAAAAAGTGTCATGTAATTAGGAAACATGAAATTTCTTTCTTTATTGTTTCATCAAGAAAATATGAACAGGAATGAACAAATGGAAATATGAAGTCATGAAAAGTACAGAATAAAATATCTTGCAGCTCAAACTTCAATGCTCGATGAGGAATCAATATAATTTTAATTATATGTTATCGGAAATAGATTTCTGTTAAATTGAAATATATTTGATGTTTTCTAAGAGCATGAATTTTAGTAAAAAGTGTACATAAAATTGAGAATAAAGAATACATAAAATTAATAATAATTATTTAAATATAAATTGAAAAGTCGCACACTTTTTAGGTTCTGATTACAAAAAGTCAATTTTAGCTCTGAAAAACTCAGGAACCCTTATTAAAAATCAGTGCATATGTATAAATATACTTCTAAATATAAACTCTTAGTTAGGATCACCAAAGCATATTATTTTTGCTTCAAGAAATTTTATTAAATAACTGGAAAAGCAAATTAAAAATTAAAGTTACATCGTTTTGAATATGTTAGTTCTTTAAAACTACTTATTTTTAAAATTTTAAAAATTAAATATTTTATCTAAAGAGATTTCTCATTATATTTTTATGTATTTATATTATTTTAATGTATACATTTTAGAAATTTCTTAAAGCTTGGTGGATAGATCTCAAAATTTAGATCGGTGGTTTCAAAAATAGAGACCACCAATTTCTTAATGAAGTAAAACATTTCAAAAAATTCCACTGGCAACATTTTACGAGAAAAGATGTTCATAATCATTTTGCTTTATTAAGGAATTAGCTTTTAAATTATTATTTTGATAAGTAATATTTAGAGAGAAGATTTTTTTCTCACAAAAGTTTCCGAAATTGCGCATGCAATACTGCCTATTTAAGTCCTTTTAACAATAAGGGCAGTAAGAGCTTTTGAGGAGGTTTGGTCTTCCACCTGGTAGTCTTATCATTATCCATCACTGCCAATAAGGTCATTACTGGAGAAGGACGGTACAGGCGAAAACACTCGTCGTCGCCCGTTTCGATGGCTCTATTCAAAGTAGGAAAAAACCGCTTGTGCCCGTCTTGGAAACAACTGAACAGATTAAAAAAAAAAACAGTTCCGCCCGTCCCGGAGTGAATGTGCTTTTTAGAAAAAAACTTCTCCGTCACTTGGAGGGTTAAAGGACCTTACACTATTCCACAAATTGTGCAATGAATTTTATAAATTATCTGTCATCTGACTTAAAATATAAAAGTTTAATTTTAAAAAAAACAAATTTTTAATTTCTAATTATTTGAAATGTTTCTAAAGGTTTTCTTTAAATATGTATCAAAAATAAGTAGAATTTGTTCGCACTGAAGATTTATACGCTTTATGGAACAGTTATCCTAATTTGTGTAATATTAAGAAGTATTCAAAAAAAGCTTCTGTAATTAAAAATAAATAAATAATGAAACATTTTTTTATAAACTTTAGAAGAATACATTTTGAAATTTCTACTTGTCTAAAGCTCAGCAGTGCTTTTTAATCGATTTTAATTTAGCTGTTTTTGTCATTAATATATTATAAATTTTAAATCTTAATTGTATAAAAATACAACTATGAGAAACGTTTTAATATTTTAATATTTTTAACATCTTTAACAAAAAATATAATATTTTTTTCCCAATAGACAAAGGCCAAAACTTCAGTCAGTATTATATATTGCTACAAACCTGTAATTTTGCTTTCCCACTCTAATAATGTCATGGTAAAAAAGACTGATTTACAGCCATCTGTATTGAATTGTGCCTGGGTGTGACGTCAATGATTCCAAAGCTTGGCAACGAACTTGGCGACCATTTGTCTACTTAGCGACGAATTTGACTTCAAAATGGATAATACCCGAAACATCGAGAATTTTCCCGATCCGTCCATTATTAGCTGAGATACATTTGGAATGCTCTTGACTGGTCCAGATGGTTTTAGTCCAGCCTTCTATATATTAGGTGAGCTATAACGGAAACTGAACTATCGGTTGTTGAATCGAGGAGACCTGAACTGAGAGGTTTTGGAGTCTGGGAAGTGCGGCGGTGATCGACCGAGTATACCTGAATTGAAAGATTTGGAAGAAAAGTCCTGAGCGGAGGAATAACTGGAAGAATATCGAAGCAACGAAGTAGTGCTGTATGGCGTATTCTAAGGAAGCATGTGTCGTGTGCCCTAGCCCGTTGTGTCGTCGTCGGGAAAGGTGCAGTCCTGAACTGAGGAGTAGTCCCGTTGTGTGAAGTGGGCAGCGAAATCAAGAAGAGGCAGAGGTGTATTTTCAGTCCGTTAAGGAGAGACCTAGGATTGACTCTCCTGCTGAATCCTGTCTGGCCATTTTGTGAGCTGTGGACGTTGTCACTAAGGAATTTCTGCTTGTGAACTACTGTTGTTATTGTGGGCTACTGTTTGCAGTAGAATACTGCTGAGTGCTATTCTGTGTGTTCGTCTTGGCTGCATATAGTTATCATCTGTACATGTTTGTGTGTTGTATATGTTTGTCGTATTTGTGCTTTCCTGTAAATAAACGTCATCTGTGTTGCGGCGATTACTAAAGGTCTGATCATTATGCTCTCATCTTCTCACACCCACTATAAAAATAAAAGAACCTGACGGCTAAGAATACGTGCGTGCGTGTGTGAGATAGAGTTGAATATTTCTTTTAATACATTTTGATACTCTTCAACATACTTTATTTTCATTTCTTATCTGTTCCAATCTCTTCTTTTCATTTCTTAAAAACCCGAGTCAATAAGATTAAGATTTTCAAAAAAAGAAGAAACTTTTAAAGAAAATTTAGTTGCTAGTGAAATGGTAAAAGACTGAATATACTCCAGTACTTTAATGAATATACTCCAGTGCCTAATTTTAATGAAAATGATGAGTCTAAAGAAGATAGCTATAGAAGTGGTGAACCAATATACTTGCATTTACATAATGTTGCAGTAACTAATCTTTTTCAATCAAACTAATTATTTAATAATCTGATTTTATGATTATATAATAATACACTTGATTTATCAATGCAGTACTTGACGAATTGATAGCCACATATGTCAGATAATTGCACTAGATGCTTGGCTCAGCATGGAGACTCAGCAGTTTCCAAAATGTGAGTTTTTGAGAGAATATAATATCATGCTTTGAATTGAAAAAATAATAAAAACAGTGTTTCAAAATTACTGAAACAATGTAAATAGTTATAATTGCCTGAATAAGAAAATTTATTGAATTTCGTTCCCGATGGTCGAATTCTATAAAATTTTCTAACAATAAAAGGTACTTCCCCCAGTCAGGAGACTTTCGGAAATATCTGAATGACCAGAGCATTGTGGGAGCATTGGAAAAAATTATGGTGGTTTACTAAACATTGTCGAAGACTACGGCATATTTCCCTCGACAATACGGATAAAGGTTCTGTTATTAGTAGAGGTAACTAACCTTTCCCATCTTTTCTGTATCGACCAAGACGGCGAGAACGAACCACTGTGCCGAAAGTTTATCAGACTATTTTGAAGTGATCCCTTAGAGAACTTAACGTATGATAAATCAGCAACTTAATGTATCACATTTTCAGGCGGTCACAAATGGTGTATTATCACTATGTTAGAAGCGTTTTATTCAATAGATTGATTCTATTAAAATAGAACACATAGACATAAACTAATCAATCAAATAATAAGGAAAATTATTTTTTTCACTCAGAATTACAAAAAAAAGAGTTAAAGTACGTTCAATTAAAAATAAACGTTTTTGTTATTAAATTTGTACAGATAGTCACTAATCCTCTATGTAAAAAATAAGAATTTATATGCAATGTTTCTTTGCAGGTACTTGCATTCAATCCTAATGTATTCAAGCTTCTTAATAATATGAATGAATTTTGCTAACATTTTGCAGTTGGGAAGATAATTCAAAGCATTATTATTCATTTAACACATATACCTGTTATTTCACCAAAATAGAAATGCATTAAATTGATTTATTTTTCCTGAAAAATGAATCTACATCTTTTAAACATTTTGCAGGCATCTTTAACAATTAAATTTACAAGAATATATAAATAAAATGACCAAATGATACATCATTTTCAATGGTGAAAGATTTAACATTCATCTTCAGTAGGCTAATATACAACCCTGTTCAAGTAAATCGATACTAAACATATTGTTTAAAATAATTATTTATTTTAAAGATAATAAGTACTATAAATGGTCTCCAAACTATATAATTGTCCACAAGAAACTGCAAAATATCCAAACTTTTTAGATAAAAATAACGAGTCCGGTAGCAGAAGAAACATTATATTGATAAGAAGTAAATTTATCCCTAACATTCAAAAAGGGGAATATTGTTTTCCTTTTATTCATTGTAATTACACAAATGACTGGGGAAGAGAATATCTTTCTTCCAAATAAAATTATAATTGAAGGGTTTTTACATTTGCTTTTTTTCTGTCGTTATTACTTATAAATTATGCCCTTCTGAGGCAGTTAAAAAATGCCCTAAATATCGGATAATTTTCTTGGACATGCTATTTTATCTATTCCAATTAACAAGTGACATTTTATATGACAACTTTATTTCAAAATAATAAAAATAATAAGTTTATTTTGTACAAAAAATTCTCAACGGGTACTTTTTTATTTTTATAGTTTTTGAGAATCATGAAGTCTTTTTATCAATTGCATATTTTTTTAACATTTACTATATTTTAAGTTAAGGGAATGTGCAAATGTTTTTGCATAAATTCTTTTCTGCACTTGAATAGAATTATACCGTTTCTGTAAACTATAAATTTCTGTATGTGAATGAATACAGAAAGATATGGTTTGCTTCAATTCATATGAAACGTCTTGAAATTCTAAACAGTGAAACATGTAATTGAATTATAATTTGATGAAATTTCGATTATATTTAAAAATACTCCAATATAAATTAAAATTCTTCTGGTGATTCATTAAAAAATCTATAAAATTAATGCTAACATTCTATGCTTATTATATTTTTATTTATTTATTTATTATTATAAAATTTAGAACTCAAATTCAGTTTAATTTTCATGTGTGACAAGAAATGTTTTGAGCAAAGCCTTTACAGATGTGATATTAATAATTTTAATACAAAAATTCGTCTTATCTAAATTTTAAAATTATCAAAACAAGTGTATTATGAAGAAGTGCATATATCGAAAGAAGTGCATGCATTGTGTAGCTAAAATATTACAATATATATTTTTAGAATAAAAATATTTTTAGGGCATTGAAGGAGAAACTAAATAACGCTCTCCGTAATTACGGCAGATTTAGAACTAAGCGTGATAGAATATCGAACACACATAATAACTTTCGCAATATCGTCCCCAGCGTCATTCATTGAATGGCTACTGTAAATCATAATGCGGATGGTGAGACCAATTATAAAATAGCTATCGTCGATCTATGCACCAATCCCTCGAATAAAAAATGTGACTTAAGTTAAGAACTCAGAATGTAGCCTCAAACACAAGAACTCGTATTAAGGATCTCAGAAAAGCAATGTGTGTGTGTGTGTGTGTGTGTGTGTGTGTGTGTGTGTGTGTGAAATTTTCCTATGCAAGTACAAAGAATAAAGGAATGCTCCAAATTTAATCGCCTTAACATAAAAAAATAAAAATTGATGTAGGTGCTCGAAGAATGCAAGATAATGAAAGCTCATGGTTTATAAGAGTGTTTGATTTCCTCATTTTATTTTCTTGTTGTAAAACATACATGTTATGTTGAAATATGTAATTGTAGACTTTAAAAATACTTGGAATTTACACAAACTGTATATACAGGTAACCAAAATTATGGAATGTAAATATTCTTCGATGAATGCATACTAAATTTTATCTGGCCAGATCTTAATGAGTTGAGTAGTGTCTTAGGCAAAACTATAGATATTTTTAAAAAATGCCCAGGGAAATTTTCGAAACTTTCAGCAAGTGCCTCAAAATTATGAGCTCTAATTTTTGACGCCACAATATTTTCCGTACACTTTATACAACTACTGTACTTTCTATACAGGAGAAAATAAAATGGCTTCTGCATGGGAGGAAACAGATTAATTCCTTTGAAATAAAAGATAACATCTAACCAAAAACCCATCACATAATCACATAAAAACGTAAAAATGTACTCCCACAATTGTTCCGAGTTTAGAAGGGGTATTAAATAAACAGAAATAAAAAATATCATAACAGGTTTATCAATGCCTTTCCATTCAATGCAAAGCAGTTCTTGCAGTTATCTTTTAGTAGGGAATAAATGTTACCAGAATTTAACCATGTTCTCCTTATTCTTAATAAATCTTTTCTGAAATGATGTAATAAATAGTACTTGGCAGTATTTGCAGTCGTTGTAATGTGTGGCTGATGCTATTATTGCCGATTCAAATCCATTTTTCTTTCAAACCCAGTTTAGTACTTTTTAAAAATCACTTTTTAAATGATAGCACCTAGTAAACTGCACACAATTGTTTTGAGAATGAGAAGTGATTTTAGACACTTTCCTTTCTCTACTTTTCTTCCAAGAAATATCTAATTTATTGGGTTAGTGCATAATTATCAGGCGTTTTTGAAAGAAAATATAAGTATTCTTAAACACTATGTATTACAAAAAATGAAACATAAAAATTTAATCGTAACAATTTAAAATGATTAATCCGGAGTTGGACGATGGTTAATCGCTCCACATTGAAATTGTCGGCCAGCATTAGAGTAGTCAAACTTTCCTCCCCTTCCTAAAAACATCCAATTGCCGACGTTTTCGGGGGTTGTCTTCCAAGCTAGTGTTACCAGATTTGAAATGGACAAATCATTCCTTGAATTGACTTTTGCTGACTGTGGCCTCATTAAAAATTTCTTTAAGATTGAGCTGGTTCATTGAGAATCATTAATTTATTCTTTTGCGAAGTGATACGACATAATATGACGAATATGAGTATGATTATCAACTTGCATGTCTGTAAACTTAAAAGTAGAAGAATATTTTAATTCATAAATTTATAAAATATTGTTAATTTTTATTAAATTATAGCATTTTAAAGGAACGCCTAATAATTATGCACCAACCTAATATAAATTAAGAATACATTCCTAATAATTCCAAAATCCCTACCATTTACAAGAAGAGGAATAAAATCAATTCATTAGAGGAATACTGCATACCTAACAGTTGCAATATCACTACCATCTACTAAAAGAGGAAAGAAATCTATTTTTTAGATGAGTAAAGCATTCTAACAATCAGAAAATCATTATAATCTGCTAAAAGAGAAATAAAGTTTCTTCGGAAAAATCCTTTAGTCCCAAATTTTTAAGAACTAGATATAGACATGTAATTCGAAAACTGAGTAAAAAGGGATTAAAAACGAGCAGGTATTTGCCATTTTTAGAATCGTGCTTAACAAAATGTTTAATTTCTACTACAAAGGACTGCTATATGTAGCTCCTTCAAACAGGGAATAATTTGAAATAATCGTTTTTTAGTTTTCTCAGGTTTCAGCATTATTTTTAAATCAATTACTAAAATAACTATTAACTGTTTACACAATTCAACAATCTATAGTTCTCCATTCCTTTTATACAATATCGAAATGTATGGTTATTGTTTGGATCGTTGTCTTTGTTTACTTAGAAATTTACGTGCAAACATGCTCTACATAGAAACATAATTCTAAAAGGTTTTATTTGTATGACTTAAAAAATTGTATAGATTGAAATTTTAATAAGTAGTCTATAACTTATTACTAGTAGTATTTCTCGAAGGAACACTGATAAAATAACCGAATGACCGAACCACAACTTCAGAAACAATGGCAGGAACTGTGGTTGAGTCCTAAGGGCAATCGCCTGCCAACCCTTCCTTGAGGAAATACTTAATGTCATCGATGGGAGGAGCTAGACCCCCACCTTTTAATGTACCCTCCAGTGTAGAGAAAACCACCTTCCGTCCTTCTTTTGAAAATTCTCATTCTCATTTCCAGGTGCTATTAAGGCGGAGATTTAAAAGGACAAGGCTTATAAGTTCAAATTTATAATCCAATCAGGCAAAGGTGGAATCATGCGTATTGTTTAAAGTTGAATAAATTAGTAATATACATTTTTTTAAGGTTTGTTGGATATTACTTCTATTACATTGGAAAAAAATATGTTACTAGACGGGAATACGATGGCCATAAACAGGTGCAAAAAATGTCTTTCAAACACGGTCCCATCATTATTGTACAGATTTGTAAACATCTACAGCAAAATCTTCTGTTGATTGCAAGTTGTTGGAAAATGGCGTTAAATTCTGTAAAGTTAGAAATAAATGTGTTGATATTACAAGACTGTAAAACATGTGCAAAATTAGATCTACTCAAATTTCACTCACCCGCATCTAATCTAAAAATATAAATGAGGAATTTTGAAAAGCAAAAGTCCTTATCAAATGACACTTCCGAAAATATTGCATTAAATATTCGAAGTTAACATTTTGTTCAATTAATTATCTAGCAATTTAATTCTGTCTACTTCTCCTAGACTATAATTTTTAATTTAATATATTCTATTTTCCATTATGTATTGGCCTATTTCATTTAATATATTCTATGCAACTAGAACTTTTTTATATTACTAAAGTTAAAAACACTAAACTCATTTAATAAGAAAAAGGATCAATACGAAATTTAGAGAGAAATAATCTAGTTTTCAAATAAAAAAAAGTAACTTTCAATTCAAAAAATAAATAAATAATTTCTTTAAATACTGTTACTTTCTATGGAAATAGAAATAAATGAAGTAAGGAAACATAATTATATAAAATGAAGTGAAGAAACAACTCTTCAATTTCTCTTTCAACTTGAATAATAATATACTTGATCTAAAAATAGATAGAAGAAGATTAAAAGTGAAATATTCTCAAGATATTTAGATTGACTTCCTTATTATTTTACTTCGTCTTCTTACTGTGGATGCTTCAGAATAAAAAATGATGGTTTTTCATTATTAATTAAAATTTCAGGATGGGTTTCAAAATTTTATATCTTTTTCATAGTATATTGTAGAATTATTTTTTGTACTAGAAGTCGTTATTTTAGATTGCAAAAGTTGTTTCAGAGACTTTCAGAACTTCTTTTATTTTTCATGAAAGAGAAAATAGTTTCGCTTTTCTGTCTTTCGCCTGTGTTTCCTCCTCTTTTTAGAAATATATATGAATTCCAAGTCAGAATGTTTTCATCTAAAGATTTAAAATTATTTTTGATACAAGGATTTTACTTTTATAAAATCAGA
>JAPMOQ010018420.1:369841-382920 GCA_026543055.1 Argiope trifasciata
ATTTAAAATTATTTTTGATACAAGGATTTTACTTTTATAAAATCAGATAATTCCAATAACCCTGGATTAAATTTATGTAAATAATGTTAGCATAATAGACGTGTTTTAAAATATTAAATTGAAGATTTAATAGAATGCAGATTAAAATTATGAAAAAGTGTTATTAGGAATTCTGAATATTTATTGTTTAAATATTTAAAAAAAACAGCAAACAAATGTTCAATAAAAATTAAGATTCAATTCTTACTTATATGGACAAAGAAAAAATTTATTTAGTTACTATTTATTTAATTATTATTAAAAAATATTAATATTTCCCATCTCGTGAAGGGAAAAAGGATACTGAATCCTTACATTTACAAACTGAGCTACTGTTTGCTGGTTTCATCGTTCATTACAAATTGTGAAAATTGTATTTAAAGAAATGAAAATTAATTAAATTTAATTAAGGATTTAATATTTGAAAAAACTGCCTCCACTACAAGTATATATATATATATATATATATGTGTGTGTATATATATATATATATATATATATATATATATATATATATATATGTGTGTGTGTGTATATATATATATATATATATATATATATGCTACTTTATCATCATTATTTAAGTATCTTAAATATTAAGTATATGGGAATAAACCTTATGTATAAGAATTACTTTGATTATTATATTATGAAAAAGCTCTGTGAAGAAGACACTGGAATGACGTACACTTGTTATGATTTGTTAAGCTCAACGATCACCAAGTTTATTGAAAACATTCTGAGGAAATTCGCTTTAGGATGCACGCTAAAGGTCATCTTACCTTTAGACATTTATTTATTATTTCCAATGCTAAAATCGGAAAACCACATGAATTTCGTAATAGGTATGTGTGTCTGTTTGAGTTTAAATGATTTTTCTAAATTATGACGAAATTTCTTCTGGCACGCAGTAAACATTAAGTATGTAATCCGTCGTATCATAATACAAAGTTATAAACCCATGCATGAAATCTCTCTATCCTGTAGCACAACATAAGAACTCGATCATTTTAATTTGTTGAATTCAGTAAGATAAGAAATAAAACTGATCTATGTAAAGGAAGACAATAAAATGATATTTGTCCTCAAAATATAAAATTATTGATGCGTCCATGGTTTTATATACAAGAAAAGCAAAAAACAAATTTCCTAATTAAGAGTCCTCGAAAATAAATATATTTTTTTTATCATAATGAGATCCAATCTTAAAAAAATGAAAACATGCAAATAAATGGATGCCCGGGGTATTTATTAAACAAAAGTCTTATAACAAAATATATCTCTAAGTGGTCGTATAATGCACATAAAAAAATTTTTAATGTTATCCTCAAGTTGTTTATTTCGCCATTTTTACAAGTTGGCAATTAGTCCATTTTCTATTGCATCCTCCGAGTTTCATAGCTCATAGTTTTTATTTTTATGATTACAGACTTTTTATCATATGTTATTATTACCGTGTAACGCATAGTACCAGCTCGATCTACTTAAAAAAAAAATTGAACTTGTTTGCAAAAAACGCATCTAAATAATTTTAAAAAAATACACAATAAGAGGGTTAGTTGTTCAATTATATAAAAAATGGCACTGAAATGTTCAATAAAGTGCTCTAAATTGTAGAAACACTGGAACTCTAAAAAATGTTGTCGTCGGAAATCTGTATTTTTTTGATGTCGTGCATTTCGAAATAATCCAATAGGCAGTCTTCCTGCAAGGGCATATCTAAATACTTCCAATTTATAACAATTGTTTTTTTTTTAAAATGTTTCAATTTATTATCATAAATATTTCAAAATTAATCATTACATGAAAAATCACTTTTGAAAATTAATTTAAAAATAAATTAATTACAAGATTTCACGAAACATTAATGTAAGAGAAATTATTTAGAAAATTCAACAGCAATTTAGATATTTAACTTAACTGTAAAAAATTTCCTTTTCCATTCTACGAATCAAAAAGCTACAAAATGCTTAGTTAGAAATTTAAATGTCCTCGAATACATAAACAAGTTTCGAAACGTTACTTCAAACATAAAATAAATTATTCAACAGCGGATGCACACTCCTGGAAGAAATTCAGGGTTGACAGTGCTGAAGTCAAATCTTCCGCTTGTCCCAAACGAGTTGGTGAATATGCAAAACTCCGATAATTTTATTCGAAACTTCAGTATTTTTAAGAAATATTTTTGATGTCTCTGTTTACGTATTTGTTGGAGTTATTCGAGTGTCGTCTTATTCAATCTCTTTTGCGCATTTTTGGAAACAACGACAGAATTATTGGTATTTCTTACGAAATCTTGAGGGATATGTATAAAACATTTCCGAAGCTTCCTTCCTGTAAAGAGAAATAATTTTCCCTGCGTTCCTCTGAAATAACTTCAATAGAAATTTTTGTCAAATCTTTTCCATTATTTTGTTTCACAAATTCAGAGTAAAATTTTAGATTGGATTGGAGAAGATTTTCAATTTTCATTCTTTAAGTATTCTAAAATTGCTTTCGAATGTTGTTTTTCATTTTTAAACCTACTCTTGCATTCAAAACAAATAGACGATTCTCAAATATTTAGTAAAAAATCGGAACTGAAAACAATTTGCCTGAATAATGCTTAAGTAAAATCTCTCGTAATACAATAAACACCTTTAATGTATTCTAAACACTATTGTCATACTGTTTTAATTGTTAGCATATATTGTGGAAATTTTTTTAGCTTTCACATTTTTATATATTTATTGCGAACAAATTCTATTTTAAATTTTAGATATTCATTTTCAAATATTTTCACAAGATTTGAATTTCAAGCATACTTTAAATATATTACTTGATATGCTTCATTTTTAGTGGAATGCAATGCTACATTTAGAATGGTCAGCATCATTAAATATTCAATTATTCGTCAACATTTCAGTCACTAAAATTTTAACAAACATACTAAAAGCAGAAATGTACTCCAGGCAGCATATTATGTAATTTGAAACTTAATCGAGTTTTAGTCAACTGGAAGTTTCCATTTATTTCAAAATACTCCGGCGATAAAAATCTCAACATAAAGAAAAGATTATTGTTGAGTAATGTAATTTGGACAATGCATTTGTCTAGTTAGCATGTTTAATTGATTAATTTAGTTAAGATGTTTAATTGATAAATTTTCCATAACACATGTTAATTTAAACTCAAGAAAATGCATTTTAAATGCGAAATGCTGTTACATTAATAACCGGCGAAATTTAGAATTCAAGCCTGCAGATGTGCATGTATTGCGCCATGCAGGTGACGAATGTCACTTTGTGGTGTGGAGTTCCATGCTTATTGTACTTATTCTGTCCGTACTGAGACGGTCAGTATTGGCTTTGGATGATACTGGAGTAATCGTCCAATGATATTTCATACGTGGCCAATTTGAGACAGATTTGGTTTCTAGCAGGCGAATGAAATATATCGACTCTCTGAAGAGCACATTCCGTCACAATAGCAGTAAGAAAATAAGCTTTATATAGCTGGAAAGCTATTCCTTGAATGCTGTTCATGAATGGAAGCACTACAGGTTGAATTTCCAGATTGACATACGAATTTGCAGTAATTATGCAATCTATGATAGATGGCTCCTGTTATCATAGGAAATTGCTCCCCTGACCAACCTCCAGAAGTATCCGAGATGCCTTAAGATCCCACATAGGGGCATCTCGGATACGATGATCAGAAGCCTCCAATGCAGTAGCAATCTTAATAATGACCACCATAGGCCACCTAAGTGCTATCGCTATAATATTTATGTATTTATATCCGAATGGCTTAGGATGGAGGGTATATAACTCTCATGTAGTGACTTAATACATAATACAAACTGGAGGCACACCATGTTCCAGAACGGAAAGCTATCAATATGGTAGTTCACTCCTGCTTCCTGATCAATATAAAGTCCCGCATGGGATCATCTCAGAAATGACGATCAAAATCATCCATTATGAAGAACGAACTATGATTTTAATGTAAAAAATGTAATTTATCAAACGACTCTTATTGTTGATGATAATAATTTAGAGGAGAGTTTTATATTAAGACATCTCAAAAATAAACAGGTTCTAATGCAAGAAGTAATTTGTATTTATAATAATGAACTTTCAATATATATAAATAATTCCACTATAAGATCAGAAAATGAAACTGAGAAACTCATAGAGAAAGTGCAGTGAAATAGTTTAATAGTTTATGATATAAATACGTAATCTTAGAGGACCGATGATCATTGGTAATATGCTGTTACCTAAAAGGTCAAAGGTTTCTGAGATAAAAAAAAAATGATGGAAATGACACTGAGATTAGACCTGAGAGATAATCCCGAATTTTCTCATGAATATCAAGTGGAATATAATTACAAATCTTTCTTGAAAATGTCTTTTTCTGGAAAAAATTAGGAAGCTATTAACGAGTTGAGTACACGACCATTTGGTCATGATCTTTCATATAAAATAAAAATTGAAGAAATCTGACAAGTGACTGTGGTCGAATAACTGGTCTTATGTAATTTTTCTTATTGTTTTGAATTTATACTTGGCTCTAGCATAAAATAACTAAATGTTGTAATTTGATAGAATTGAATTTTCAGATGATGGTTTGAAAAACATTTGGTTTAAATATAAATAGTGGAACTAGTTTTTAAACAGAACATAATTTTAAAAATTTCAATTGTCATGTCAACCGTTTCTCCAGAATAGAGTTAGATTTTTTTTAGGTTTAATACTTAAAATATATGATAATGGTTATGTTACAATTCTGAAATGTGAAATATGAAAGGAATGATGTGAATATGAATGTGAAAGGTTATTTGCAAAAGGCAGATTCAGTCCCTTGATATTCCGATATACTGGAACAATACGCCCACACAACATCCCTATCCAGTTTTTGTTTAAAATAAAGGCTTAAAAAAAGTCTAGTAGCTTCGATGAATATCAGTAAAGGTAACTTGAGAAGTTCCGATTTACGATATAGACATCCAGCTGTCTTCCGCCACGTAACTTATTCTAAAAACTTTTCTTGTAATGGCTAAGCTAAAACTTCCTAATTTTTTTTTCTTCCGATTAGTACAACCTTCGTGGAGATCTGTTTGAATTTCTTTATGAAATTTATTCTCATTGTTAAATTATTGTGATATAAAAATGCTTAGTGATTTTAATTCTTTTATTAACTTTTAGTGAACGTGATATGTAGTAGAAAACCCTTTTTGGAATCATTGATTTATTATTTTCAAAATCCTTCCACGATTTATCGCTTATTGTATTACAAAACTGAATGCAGATTTCAAATATTTAATACTAGCCGCCTTTGGCGACCAGCTGGTTCGCCATGAGTAAAGCGTTCTAAAATTTTCAATTAAATCACATATTCATTAGCCTTGAAGTAATTCCGGGCATTGATTGACCTGAAATTAATATTTTCTTCAAGATGATGGACGGAAAGTTCTAAAAGTACACCTTTTCCTAATAATATTCTTTAATTTTATAAATCAGTCAGTTTTAACAATCAGTTATGCTTCCAAAATATTAAAAAAAAATTTCGATGATGTTGCCAAAATATTAAATATGTTTTTTTTAAAGAATACAGATATTGCAAACGATTACATAAATATGCCATTAAAACGGGAATTCAATGCATATCCTGTCTAAATTCAATCAGGTTTACCGTAAATAAAGTAGATTTATTGAGTTAATGATTTAGATATTGCAAAGGATTGTAGAAACCTTTGCTTTGCATTTATTTGTTAAAGAAAATATCACATTTTATATTTCTTTTATTTTATCCAGTCACGTGCTGAAAGTTGCATTTCTTTAGATTTATTTTGCGATGATAATTTTTTATTTGATCTTCCGACATTCTTTTATTTTATCCAGTCACGTGCTAAAAAAACTGGAAAATATTTTTAAAATATTTTTTTAAAAATATTTTATTAAAAATTCCCTGAAAATAGAAGCTTAAATTATACATTAAAACCCTGATACCATTAGAAGGCTAATTTTTTAATCTTCAAATTGATGTAAAAATCATGTTTATGCGATCATATTTTCAGAAGTTATAGCTGAAAAACGTCGAAATTTCGCTTAAATTTCAATTCATTCAAATTCTAATTAAAAATTTGAAAAAAGGGCTCCGAGGTGCACATTCCGGACCTCCAAGGTATACATGTACCAAATTTGGTAGCTGTAGGTCCAATGGTCTGGCCTGTAGAGCGCCAACACACACACACACACACACACACACACACACACACACACACACACGCACACACACACACGCACACACACACACGCACACATTGAGCTTTATTATAAGTATAGATAAATATTAGAGGAACATAAGCAGTTCAGATGTTTGTGTTCTTTCATGTTAGAGTAGTTATTTGAAACAAGTCATCATTGACAAGTAATCGTGGACTTAAATGTATATGTTCAAGAAATTTTCTTTTTCTTCAGGTATGTTAAATTTGGGAAATAGTGTCTAATTTTTAATATCACATACAATTGCGTCCAATTTATAAGCATTGTAATTAAAGTGAGTATGATTATCTTTTACAAGTCAATAATGGAAGAAAATCAGAGTAACTACCGTTGTTAAGCATCTAAATAATACATACTCTTTGAACATGAATCGAGTTTTAGAATAATTTAGTTAGTTATTATTTAATATATTGCTATTTTCAGTTTATTCTAGTTAATAAATAACCGCAAATTGCCACTCCGATCCACCCTAAGGTATACGGATAAAATTTGACTGATTGGGCAGTCAAGAGAACTTTCATGGTGATCTAAAGTTGAGCAATAAGGGTCATCACCGGGCTAAGATATAGCCCCCTCCCATGAGAAGCACGTCCCGTTATTGATAGGAGGCATCCAACTCCCAACCTTTCTGAACCCAAATGGGTGGTAAGAAACAACCACCATGTTGGAAGATTCTAGTCCTCCTATCAGAGGTGATTCTTGATGAGAGCAAGTTAACATATGAAAGTAACTTAATTTGAAGTTGAAAATTTGATAGATATGGAAATTAACTTAACCAGGATTTTTTTTTCTAAATCAAAATCTATAGAAATTATTTATTTCTGCATTTGATACTATTTAAGATAACACAATTCAGAAAATGAATTTAAAAATAAGCATTTATAATTAAATAGAAGGTGCACGAAAATGTAAATATTTTATGTAATTGTGTATGTATAAAAATCATCTCTGATATCGAAAGTGCGTTATATTTTTTAGACTATTTGTTATTTATTTAATCAAGAATCTTCTGTAAATATTCCATTTCTTTAAAACTGCATTATATCTAGGCCATTGTATTCGTATTTATATTCGATTACATATTGATAACAAAGGGTCTGATGCTTGTAAAGAAAATTTTACTTCACGGATAACAAAAAAACATTCTAAAGTCACCATACATACATTATATTCATCTGAAAAAGTAGAATGATAGAATAAAGGGTTTCAGTAACAAAATGTTTTTAAAATAAAAGAATTGGCTTCCACAATTACTGAGGAATTTACTTTAGTGGTTCAATTTATTCTTCTTTCAGAAAAGCTCATAAAGAAACAATACAAAATTGCTCAAACTAGACTTTTCATTGAAAACAGGATAGGAAGTAAATTTCAAAAGAGGAGAAATAAATATTGCGCATTTCTATCAGAAGAATAAATATTGATTTGCTTTCTGAAGTATGGACAGAGATCAGAGTCTTCCAACTTTAAAAACTTTCTTTGAGTTATTTTTCTTCAGAAAATATTCAATGGATTTTTATTGCCCCTTGGGAGCAAGTCTTGTCAGTTAAATTTCCTTCTGAAAATCCTTTGAAGAGATTTTAATGTTCGCCAGAGAGATTTTTATAAACAAAAATATGCCAGAGAAAAAGAAAAAAAATTCTCTTTAACAAAAGTTTAGTGAATATATCGGCACACGAGAGATCGTGAGAGCAATAAAATAATAAATAAATATTTGTGTAAAGATTTCTTTTTAAAAACTTTATCATGATCTTATTGACTTTCTACAGTATTTTTAATTACTTCATCTGAAAATATTCTTTATTTCCAAGGCTTTCATCAATAGTTCAATAAAACCAACGATTTTTTTAAAAATTAGGTATCGATAAGTAAAAAAGTGATATTGAAAGATAATGTCTTAAAGTTGCGAGGTTGAAAATAGACAAAGCTCAAGCAGATTTCAATATCACGCGGGAATGACAAAAAAGATTATAATTATTATTTATAAGACATAATGAGTGTAATATTGATGACACTATTACCTCACAATGGAATGGTAGAAACCCATATAATTATTATTTATAAGAGATAGTTAATGTAGTATTGATGACACTATTGCCTCATACTGGAATGGCAAAAACTATTATAGTTTTTATTTATAAGATGTATTGAATGTAATATTGATGACCTTATTACCTCATACTGGAATGGCTAAAACTATTATAATTATTATTTATAAGATGTATTGAATGCAATATTGATGACCCTATTACCTCATACTGGAATGACAAAATTTATTATAATTATTATTATATATAAGATCAATATATTATATATATCAATATATCAATATATTATATAGATATTATATATAAAGATTATTATATATAAGAATTATTATTATATATAAGATCTATTAAATTCAAGGCTAGGATAGCATGGTTCGTAGGGAGTTGGATTCGCATCCCTTAGGTTGTTAGTTCGATCTTGTCAGCGAATAATGTTCGTGTGTGGCGGTGGTTGGCGCACGTATAAATCTGCAAAGGTCATAACGTCTTCCACCTCTAAAGTAATACCACTGGGGATACTGGAACAGGGGTGATCGTTCTTTGGTCCAGGTCTAAATTACTATCTGTGGATGAATAAATAAAATGCATGAGTGAAATCCTCCCCTTGAAATCGTTGTGGCGTGTGAGTAGCTAAGTCGTTCTCTTGGCCCAGGTTGGCCCTGCTGGAAAAAAAAACCAAGAGACTCTCGTTCGACTTAAATCGATGATCGATAGCTGTCAGTGGGCTTGTATAACTGCCATAAGTCACAACACAACAACTGAATGCAATGCTGATGACTCCACACCATCACGTTAGAGGGGCAAAAACTATCTAATTATTATCATAAGAGCTAATGAATGTGTTATTGATAACACCACTATACAATCCGCAATGTCAATTTACAATTATGTAAAATAACTTCTGGACACTTTAGAAGAATTATAGTACATTTACATCATTTATTGCGCCCAAAAGAGTAGCATAAACGAATAATATAAACATGTTTTGTGGGTAGAAAATCATTCCGAATGAGTCAAGGAATGGGGTTCAGTACTTCCATTTTAGCTCTTTAGGCTCATTATATGGAAATGATTATGCAAAACATGGGGAACATGTGTAATTTTAGCATCATGCATGTAGAATTATGCACATCATGTTTAAAATATGCTATTGTTCCATCCTAGAAGTATATTATGCACATAATGGGAAGAATGTGCTACTGTACCATTATAGAGGAATCATATGGTTTACTGCTCTGTGACAGAAGCATCTTGCTATATTTCCGGAAGGACATATTTCGTAAAAAAGAAATTTGTTGACTCCATTCAGACGTTCGGGTAGCAAGCTGTACCGAAGAAAATAATCACTGTGGTTCCAACCCACATTTTGATACTAATTTCTGTTGAGCTTTTCACGACTTACTGGTATGACGATTGTTCATCCCCCACATATGTGTACTGTGTGTTTATTATAGAGTTAAAAATTTTTTGACATTCTCACTGCAATTTTCGGCATAAATCTCTATTTAATTATTTGTCTTTTTAAAAATAATGTATTTATCACACCTTAAGAAATCACTCTCTATTTGAAAGCATATACGGTTTTATAAGGATAACATATTTTCTTTTGGTCCTTCTCATGGAAGATAATTTAGTTTCACCGTCTTGTAATTCTTTTGAAATTATGAAAGTTCTTTTGAAACGTTTCAAGAATTAATATATATTAACTGTTGCATGTTTACGTTTAAACTTTTTATTCTTTATCTGGATGTGTGTGCATTTGATGAAGCTGCATTAAGTATAGTGATCATAGAATTCTCAATAGAGAAAATACAAAAATAAATAAATACAATAAAATCCAGTCTGTTCAATTTTAATTGCTTATTTATGATTATAAGTCAACAAGACTTTTATTTAAAACACAAAGTTTTAAAGTATATGCATCGCAAACAAATTTACCCTCACCATTTAAATTAGCTAGATAAAACAAAAATATGCTATTAATATTTATACTTGAAGTTCTTGTTTTAATAATAGTAAAAGAGCTGAACACCCTAAATGACTGCCATCATTGTAACAACATTCCCGATGGTGCTGAACCCCTAGGCCAATCTCGTTGAATCTTGTTAGCCCTCAGCAGCCTATGTACAACACCTTCCGCAGAAAATATGAGTTGCTATTGGAGTGAAGACATCTCAAGCACAAACCAATAGTTTATCCATATGAATAGCAAGAACCAATCATCGTACCCATAGATTCTTATTGCTATTTTGGGAGTGTCCCAGGCCAAAAAAATAAAATTATGGAACGAAAATAGATATTATATAAAGAAATGTAATATGTTATAGAACTATGAACAAAATAAGGAATTTAAAAAAACATAAAATTGCAGATATAGATAAATTTTAAGTAATATAATAATAGTCACACAAAATATAATTGAACTATAGAGAAATAATTAAAAAATGTATTTAATATAGGATTGTGATAGTAAAAAAACTGAAACTGCAATTTAAGTTAGAATTATTTTCATTTAATTGTTTTTGATAATCAAGTATTTAATAAATAAATAAATCATTTTAAAACTTTTATTACACAAAGGCTTATGATATTTATTACTGAATTATAAACTCACATTTATCAAAAACCTCAGTCTTTTAACATGCTTTCAGCTATTCCCCATTCAGTTATGCCCTTAGTTTGTCATTAGCAACATTAAATTACTATTATAAATGTCATTTCCCGGTTATACTTAAAAATTAGAATTTTTTGGCATCGCACTAAAATTCAAATATATCTTAGATAAATCTAAAATTCAAACATAACAAGATTATTTATTCCAACATTCGAACCGTCCTGAGGAATTTACCATAAAATCTATTATTACACAGCTGGAAAATATTACTTTGTGGTGACATCTTAATAAGACAAGTAACATCTACGGGGGATGAGCATGCTTTTGTCTAGTGGTATGTTGCTGGCTTTCAAACCCAAAGGTCCCGGATTCTATTCCGAGCATACATCACCTACCACAATGGTGACCTCGGACGTGATGAACCTTCACCTTCAACCTTCAAGCAACTGATGTGTGGAGCCATCTACCCGCAACCAAAGTCGTCGCACTCACTTGACGCAGCAATTCACGCACGCCTCGCCATAACGCTTGGCGTAACTAAAAAAAGTTCTCCGCTCGCCAAACAAAAATTGGGTACGGCGCAGTAGACACAACAGCAACCACTCACTCAACAAACCAATTCATCACCACTCAACAAACACCGCATATCGTTCACAACTCAATGGAGGGTGAGTCTGTGGTGACATCTTAATAAGACAGGTAACATCTACGGGAGATGAGCATGCTTTTGTCCAGTGGTATGTTATGTGTGCTCGGAATAGAAAAGGTCCCGGGTTCTATTCCGAGCACACATCACCTCCCACAACTTCATTGTCTAATTGTTATTGTTGTGGCTTTTCCACTTTATGAGCCCACCGACCTGTTAGCGATTTAAGGCAAATAATCATCTCTTGTTTTCTTAGTACCTCCAAAGAGGGAAATCATTATGACTTAGCTACTCCATGCATAATATTCCCTTCCATAACTCCATTATACATAAGTGCGCATTCACCCATTTCACTGAGAGAACACAGACGAAGAGCAACCATGTCAAAAACTGGGATTAGAAAGCGGATCAAGGGAAAGACGTGCTGGACAACGGCATTGTCTAATGGTTCAATTTATATATAGTTTTGCTTTAAATATTCATTTATAAATGTTTACTTTATCCTTTTTCTGTTTTGTAATGGCTTACATATTTACAAGGAAAAAATATATAATTTATTCTTTGAATGACATTACTACTTGAAAGGCTCAGAAACATTAATTCTGCAATAGAGATTTAATCAAAATTAATAAATTATTAAATTCTAAAATTTAATTATTCGTTCTTAAATATAGGACAAAAGCAAAAAAAAAAATATGATATGAAAGAGTAAGCCAAAATTTAAGCTGAATAAAAAAAATCAATATTTGAGTAAAACTTGAAAAATTTTTTATCATTAGAAAAGATTGAAGTGCCTTTCTAAGCATTAATTTAAAAATAAAAGAACAGAATACCACCAGAATTCGTATCTCAAAAGCAATAGTTTTAACGTTTTGCTTACAGTGAAAGATATTGAACATTTCTTTCGTATGTGTTATTGAAAAAAATGCTCAATGTCAAAACTCCCATATACATCCCATTGATTTCCTTACCTCAAGACTTTTTATTTTCTTTTGAGAAAGGGTAAGAATCTTGCTCTAGCTTACATGTTATTGAAAGTCTGCCAAAGCGTATGAAAAGAACTGAAGTTATCATTCTCCTTCTGCTGCAGAAAAACAAACTTTCTCCCCCCCCCCCACTTTTGCCTCGAAATTTGATTTCAACCGAAACACTGCTGTTGCTAGTGAAACTTTTTCAGGGATCTGTGGAAAAGTGGAGTTTGCAAAATTTTACAGTAAAAGAGCATCTTAGCAAATTGGATCGCATTCAGTACAGGGAATTTATTTTTAAATAATATTATTTACTTGAGCAACGAGAAAAATATTTTTTTCCCCAAAGTATTTAGATTTCCATGGATAAAAAACATTGTATACTAAAGGTTATTCCAAATTTAACTCAAGATTTTGTGTTAGTGATAGCTTATTGTAAGCAAAAGTGACTGTTACACAGTATAATAACGATATTTCAGTGTTGAACAATATTTCAAA
>JAPMOQ010018420.1:383020-408355 GCA_026543055.1 Argiope trifasciata
TATTTTCCCTATTTTTAATTTCGCCTCAAGAAATAAGATTACGTATAATCTAAATCTTGGTCACATGTAGCTGTGTTGTTTTGGACAAATTATTGCCTGAAATTTAAAATACTTGTTCACTATCTATTGAGCTTGATTTTATTAATTTCGTAGCATCAAATAACAAATCAAAGCTTTTTTTTAAATTGGTTCTCTGAAATAATGAAAATTCAGCCTTCAATACTTTCGTATTTGTAAATGTTTCTTCAGGCTCTCTAAGAATCGTATGAATTGGGTTTTCTATGGCTTCTTTTTTAAAAGCATTACTCTGATTAGTAACTGTCTTAGTATTAAATGGCTTCTTCAAAAAAAACATTTGTTATTCAACAGAATTGGTTTTCATGTACATATTTCTTAATTCTAGATAATATCACCCCAGATAGCTCAATAATTTCAGTTTTTGAAGCTAAAGAAATGGCATAAGATTTTTTCAATTAACTAGAAATGTTTTGTGGATTTCGCAAATACAGTAAAGGAATCGCTAATTCAACTTCTTTTATTTAATTTGTTCATCTAATGCCTATAATAATTTCAAAATTATATCAGTGTTAATTTGTTTTTGATTTCTTTAACAGAAATTTAAATATACCATCGCTTGTTAATGAATTCGCATCTCGTCGCTTTATGCCCTCAGCTGCTTGATGAATCGGATATATATATATATATATATATCTTAAAAAATTAGATTGATTAGGCGTTCTGGAAAACCGGTGTTCTTACTTTAAAAACCAATTTACTTACTTTAAAAGCCGTTTTTCTATTTTAAAAACTGGTTATCAAATGTGACAAATTTATTTAAAAAACCAGTTTTTTAAAACCGTTTTTGAAAATCGTCAAATAACTAATGGCATTATGGAGACGTTGGAAAAACTTTACTACTTGGATAATTTATCTTTTGGGTAATCTATGTACTTTGTAACCATATTGAACAATTTAATTTGTAATTCTGTAGAAGATGGTTAATTCTATTGAAACTTCGGCTATTCAGCCCGCTGTGTTTATTAACTTACTAAACGAAATCATACATTATAGAGTTATTGAAAACCATTAGTGATTTCTGAATCTATCAGTAGGGTAATCATACTTCACATTGTTTTTCGCGTTTCTGTAAATACGTGTTTTTATTTCGAAGCGAACCATGAAACAGCGAAAATATACTAAATACTATAACAATAACTATTGAATTCTTTTCAAAATTATAATTAAAAATTGCAGAGAAATTTATTTGCTTAGTCAAATTTATGTTGACGTGTTAGGATAGTTAGTTCAATTTTTTGCATTAAAAAGAAAAATTGTTGAAATCCGTACATAATTTCTTTAAAACTTAAGAAATTTATTTAATTTATTAGTTTTTAATTTTCTATCATATCATTACTTTCCATATTATATTATTCCACATTTTGTGCCTTTATTGAAATAGGCGACTCCATAATAATACTTCCTTTATATAAGCGTTTTAAAGCAATTATTATTGGTCATAAAATCTTTTGATAAGCAAAGCATAAAATCTTTGCTTTAGATGTTACAAACTATAATATGAATTTAGTCTAAATAAGCGCAAAATCATACCAATTATTCGAAAGCTTTAATACTCACTTCAATAAAATGTAGAAGAAAATACAAAATTATAATTATAAAATAATTATTTATTAGGAGACAACCTCAAAATTAAAAGATTATTTAAATTAATTATATGTTTTTTTTTATAAAAGTTCGGAAAAAAACATATATAAACTTTTCTAAAAACGACTTTAATACTTATACCACTTTTGCTATAAAAGAAACCCCGTGTTTTAACGTCCGTGTTGCCATTTGAAAAGAATCTGAATTTCAGAAAATCGAGGAAGAAAAGGTGAAGCAGGAGGAGTCACATTTTTTGACTCTTTCCAACAGATCTAGAAAAATATTTTTTTCGGTCAGAAGCAACAAATATTGTGGAATGTTATTTTCAAACAAATATGGAACAAATACTGAAATGTCTCCATGCAAGATTTATTAATATAGCGTTGAACCATAAATCTAGTTACATTTTAAATAATAAAAAAATCAATGATATGCATATTATTGTGCATAATTCTAGATGCATTTTTATTTTTATTTTAGACGCAATCTTAATTTTTAATTTAAAATTAATAGTATTATTTTATTCATTTTGGAACTTTTAAAATGTACAGAACAGAACATACACAACTGTCTTTGACTTTTTTTCATCTTGTTTCCCTACGAAATTGTAGAATGGCATTGCTGGTCTGAAGTACTGAATCTTCTGCGGAACTGGAAATTTCCAAGTTTGACGTACTGGAATGGGCAGTTTCCATTATCAAATCTCGAGTCATCCGATGAGATACTATATTAATTCGTTTTGAACCCCTCAAGTATACTTTTTAAATGCTAGTGATAATATTTTCAAAACATTTTAAGTCACATTTCTACCTGTAATTTGAATTCTTAAAATTATTTTAATATTTTTAGTTTAATATATATACTTATATTAAAGAATGAAAATGCTTAGTTACAAAATACATAAATAAATAAATATGAACTGTAAAAAATTACATTTATAATATAGAAATAATTTTCTTAATCCCAAATTAAATAAAATCAATGTAATATTAAAACGAAGTATTCATCTCATTTTTACAATGCATTTACATTACAATTAATATTGAAAAAATATGTCAAGAAAATAAGTTTTTTTCCGACTTTCATCACTGTCATTGACTTCCAACAATACTGACTTCTAACTTAAAACGCACTTCTCGAATTCAATTTTGAATTCATTCTATACAACAATTCCCATTTCACAACAGACTCACATTTTTATATTTTCTCAGTTTGATTAAGAATTTTAACTATACATCAACTAATCTAAAAGACAGAAATTTCTGTCATGTAAACAATCAAATTGCAGCCTTATAATGAATCGAGGCTCATCCTTTCATGAGTTTTCCGGAAATCTGTAATCAAATGCGCGCAGGTGTTACACCTCCTGAATAGAGAGGGTACCTTATAAAGGTCGTTCCTCTTAATAACCTAATATATAGATTTGCTTTTTCACTTGCTACTGATAGTTTTATTTTACCTTAGTACTTCCTGAAGGCAATGATGGTACGAATAAAAAAATGAGTTTAGAAAGAATAATTTTTGCAACTAAATTAATTGAAATTCAAGCAAATATTACGAGTAAGCATTTACTTCATTTTTCAAATAGTTTGATCTCCATAAAAATGAAAATATATCGCACAGTTTTTTTCCCACTCCCTAAGATCTAAAACAATCAAGAACTCAAGAACGCCAGCCACAGTTTCCAAATCCATACCTGATTAAGTCTATACAACAACGACCACTTCAGACCCACCACACACTTCCATATTCCCTCCACCTTATTAAGAATCTTACTGAATGCATCATCTAATCCAAGAGACATAGAATGTCATCCCCGTAACTAATTCAAGTCATGGCAGAGTACCGTAATGAAACGGGGGTGCACCTCTGCATCGATTCACCGGAAGGGTGAATTCAAAAGAGAGCAGGTGTTGCTGTACCGGATAGGGAGACGAAAGTCCTTGAATGGAAAAGCCCCTTCTCTCAACAATTCAGTGTGTAGTCTAGCAATGCCGCATACTCCTGGGAAGTTTTCTATACTTCATAGAAAGTTTATACTTCCCAAGGAGGCATTGATAGTTCACATAGAAATCGGGAAGTGCGCCTACGGTTACACAGATGCAGTGCTTTGTGAGAATTCAGGGACATTTAATTATGCGGGTTTCTTGATAATATTGTTTCTTGGTAATGTTAAATTAAGTATGAATTATGAAAAATATGAACACACTTGATGGTAGGGAATTGATGTTTAGGTGTGGTGGTAAGATAATGTGCATTGGTATATTTTCGGATTTAATTCATTCATTTCGCTTTGGAGAGCCATAGAAGGTATCTGCCGGTGGCAGTTTAAGGTATACATAACAATAGAACGGTTTAAAGAAAAGCGTGATGACGTTTCAAACAAAGAAATTTGACGAATTTATGGATTTCCTTTTATTGTTTATTCTTAATTTCAGAATATTTTCTTTATAAAATCATTTCAGTATTACTTTTGTGCACATTTTGAAGAAGTAGCATTGCTTTTTATATTTGAATAATTTCTAACCAATGTTAATGCGCTACAAAACGAAGCTGTAATGGCATGTTTAAGATATAAATGCCTATAATAAGGTTTAAGGTATTTGATGATGACATTTCAAAGTCAAATTTTTACAATCTTATGGATTTTTTTTCATTGATTGTTAATTTTTGAATAATTTCATTAGAAAACTCTTTGAAATTCAATTCCATGTCCATTGATTGAGAAGTAACAGAAAATTTTCATATTTGAATAATGTATGCATGAAAGTAATTTTTTCTAAGTGCTGTTATCCCAATTATGAATTTTAATAAAGCCTCTCAAAAGACCAAAATGCAATGCAAAATGCAGTCTTTTTTTTCAATTTAATGCATTTATATAAAATGAATCTGAATTTGTTTAATACTTCATAAAATGAAGAAAATCAAAAACCAGTGCTATTTATTGTTTAAATACATAGGACAGATAATTTCCTATTTCAATAAATATTTTTTTTTTTCGAAATCAAAGATCCATGATATAAATAGTCATATATGCATGATGGTTTAAGCAGCAAAGTTTTGAATTATCCATTTAATCTAGAAAATATCTGCTTAATATCTCTTTTTAGAATTTCCCCCTACTCTGCAATAAGCTAATTCAGTCCCTTATTAAGGTAAATGCTTAACTTTTTTTACTAACTAATACCAACATCATAAGAAGTAAATATCATATGTATTAAAAGAAATAATTTAGAAAACAATATATATGATTTCAAAAAGTCTTTTATCAGCAGGAATAAGAAAGAATATGAAAAACATGGAGGTTTGAAAAAAATGATAAAGTAATGAGCAGTTGGAACTAATACATGAAAGTTCTAAAAGTATTAAAAATAGATCATAACAGACTAAAAATTAAAAAATTTAATTACATCAAAATTAAATTATCTTAAAAATGCAATCACGATTTCAATCTACTTAGAGCTCTTCTGAGGCACATTTATATGTTTATTTTTTTTCTATTTTGACATGTAGTCCTGGGAATAAAATTTATTTTTTATAATAGAAAATATATTTTTACATTTATTACTAGTAGAATATAATTTCGATGGGAATTCGTAATAGTGATTATTTTTCAATAATTAACAAATATAGCTCTTTATTCAATTTTTTAGTGTTAGCTTCCACTCTTTTTATATAAATATAAGTGTGTATATCTTGTTCAAATTTTCAATTGTTAACAAAATAATGTTTATTTTCACTGAAGTTCAAATATATTTTTTAAACTTATAATTGACGACACTTCATGTTACTTTATTTTTTTTCTTTCAAATATAAATTAATTAATCAAATTTGATTAATTTTCCTTACTTTAAATACATTTTTAGAATTTTGTAATGAAAAGTCGAGTTTGGCAGGCAGTAGCTCAATAGGTAAAACACAAGGATAACAGTATTTTTCACTTGAAGGTGAACAATATGAGTTCAGAATACGGAAATCAATACGTTTTTGATACTAAATAATTTTCTGATAATTATTTAATAGAAACCAACTGAAGTAATTTTTTTTTTCTTTGTTGACCTAAGTAGGAATTAAATGATACATTTTTACTTATTTATAACAATTCAAGCTATATTCAAAGATGTAGACATTTTATGACAACATCAATACTTATTAATATTTTAAAATATTTTCACATGTATTTTCAATTTTGCTTATTAATATTCTTGCCCAAATTTCTGACTTTTAAGAGAATGCTCTTTCTTTATATAGCTTAGATGTGCCCCGATTGGAAATTAAATCGCTAATATAATATTTATACTTCACTTATATAATATTTATACATCATTTATATAACATTTATATATCACTAATATTATATTTAAAGAAAGAATTTCAATTTGGAACGAAAAAATTATCTAAAAGAAAAAGAATTCAAAATCAAATAGAAATAAGTTGTTTATCCCTTTACTGAGGACTTGCGGTCTGTGATCCCACTAGTGGTGGACTTTCTGTCAACTCCATTCTATTTTTAGCTGAATGGATTGGATATACACTGTAGCTTCCTGCTCCATGACCTACTATACACTTGCACTTTTTCAACAAATTACAGCGAAGACTCTTTAAATCAATTCATATATTTCTTTAAGAGCGGTCTCTTAGACCGGATTCCCTGTTAGTGTCCCCAGTGATAAAGGTTCAGAAGTTTGGCGCTGAGCCTTAGTCCCCGAAATATCATCCAATTTACTGATTCTAGTGTGCAGCAATGCTCACACTTTTAAATGAAGCAGAAAGTGAATTATACAAACGCAAGTAATATCAAAAATAGCTCAATTCTTACTTAAATCGACAAAGAACAATCTCAAAGCTTGTCGCCCATTTGGCGAAGAAATTGGTGATTTTGAACACCAAATAGAAATTACTGCAAACATTTAATGACTGATTAAATAATTGAAAAAAAACTGAATTTACAACAAGTGACATCGACTACAAGTGAAAAAATGTATTTGGACTTGAGTGGATAAATAAAAAAGTATTTTATTAATGACTGAAAATTTGAGCTATATAGGTAGAGTGTGAGCTAATAGAGGAACTGAAAAAGTCATGCTAAATCATTACTTATAAAATTTCATTTTTTGGTATTTCACTTTTTTTAATGGCAATATGATTGCTGTTAACTCAAAGTTTGAAAAAATTTGTTAGATAATATAGGCTTTAAAATGTATAGTATATTTGTTAAAGTCCAGATAATTGCATAATAACGAAATCACTCTTAACACATATGTCCCAACAATTTAACTATTTCCCATTATTATAACCAAATATAACTGCAACGCAATGTATTTAATTTTCTACTGTTCACAATACAATTGCCTTTTATATAATCATAGACATAAGTTCAATTTTAAACCATCATCATTAAAATATGCACTTGAATGAAGTAACGCCATCATTAGCAAAACGGGAAAGTTGAAAGGTTCAAAGACAAGGTAGTATAATGGTCATTCTAAATTGAATTCCAGGAAACAGATCTGTTACAAATTATTCGCAAATGGCAGAAATAATCGAGGGTGATTCAAATTTTTATAACGAGATTTTACTATAAAAATAAATTAAATATATAGAAAATCTTTATTATTTACAAAATATGTTAATATACGAATTTGATTAGTACGTAAATACGACTTAGTGAACTATCTGTGTATTCTGCATAAATTTAAATTTTGATTGAATTCAGTTTTCTGCCAATGCTCATGAAAGAATTGTTATTTGAAAGAAAGATTTTAAATTGTTAGCTGGTAATTGGTATTGGGATTTTGGAATTTTTGGCGCAAAAGCCATATCTGACTAAACTGTGTTACGCATATGTTTAAAAGCTAAAAACAAGGACATGAAATATTTAAAGGTCAACAGAAGTTTCTAAATTGTGTGCTAAGAACATGGTCAAAATGGCATAATTGTTAGAAAATCTACAAAGTAAGCAAAGAAAAAGAGGTTATCAAATATACGAAAAAAAAATAGTTTTCAAGAAAAGAAAAAGATTTGGATGGTGTGTTTCATCCATCAAGTCACGCAAGGTATAAGGAATTTTTGAAAATCTGGCTATGGGGATTAAAAGAAGAACTCTCATTAATATATTTTTGACAGTAAAATTAGCATAAGTGGGACATACTGGTGTGCTTTCTCCAAAAATGAAGTGCTTATGAGCGAAACGTGTATGTCCTATACGGAGTCGTGTCAATTTAACATCGAGCTCTCGTATAAGAAGGATCTACCCCAATTGAATGGGAGGTTTGATGACATAAATAACCAGTGTTACTTTTTATTTTTTGACGAATATCTACATAATATAATTGAAATATGTAAATATTCAGCAAACGGTCTGAGAGGTATTTTATTTTTCTTATAACTTTAAAACTAAAAGGCTAAGCAAAAGTATTCTTAAACATTAAAGTAAGTTTAACCCTACGAGCCCTGACCATCAAATATCGCCCCGTTCGACAGGTTCCTGGCACGGGCTTTTTGGTTCAGTTAAATAGGTTTAAATTATTTTAAATTATCCTTCTTCAAGAAATACTCATCACCCCTTAAATCCATTCTACCACCCCAAACTCATTTTCAAACTCGTTCAACCGCCAACTTTGAGTCAGTTTCTACAGGACGAGACGATATCGGCGGTCAAGGCTCATAGGATTAAAAATATTTTGTTGTGAAACAATAAGATTAATGTAGAGAAAATGATTAATTAAAATATTAAGCAAATATTAATTTCAACAAAATACCTAATCTTTAAAGGTCTGTATTAAAAAAAATTAGGTAAAATATAAATATATAAATCGCTGAAAGAAAAAATTGAAATGCTTGTGAAATAATAGGTTGAATTTGTGACGAATCTAGCTGTTTAGCTCTAGGTTTATCTAAACTTTATTTATCTTCCATGAAAGCAGAGTTTGAACTTTTAAATTTGAATGTTACTGTCAACTGTTATTGAAGTTTGTTGTAATATATTATAAGTAAGGAATGAAAATAAGTAATTCTTATTTCAAATTGATATCTCTAATGAAATCAATAACAATATGTTTAATACTTTGAGCCAAAGTCAAAAGAGCAATCACTATTCTTGAAAATAAAGAAAAATCATTTCATAGAAAAAGCACAAATGTTAAATACAATAATTTTAATACTTTGATAAAAAGCCGACAAGTCAATTATCATACCTTTGAATAACAAAAAAAAATATTTCAAACATAAAAGGCAAAAGTTAAGTAAAATAATTTTAATGCTCTGAATCTAAGCAAAGAATGCAATTATTATTCTTGAAAATAAAGGTAAAATTATTTCATGGAAAAATACAAAAACATGTACTATTTTATTATTTTATCATTCAAAGTAAATAACTTCAGTGCATATTTACATATTAATGATAAGAACAATTTTTCTCCCTATTCAGTTGAAAACGATTGTTTTATTTTTATACAGAATAAAATAAAAGTGCTCCTTTTGTACGTTTTAATTTATTTTTGGATTGCTCATCTTATATTAATTTTCATGACTGTGCATTTATTTTTTAAACTCCTATACATCTCTATAACTACTCTAGAAATATTTCATAGAGCATTGTTTTGCTAACGAGATAAATAATTAAATAAAAAACGATAAAAATGCCAAAATAACTAAAACAATTCCAATCAAATGTTTTTAAATACATCTTTCTTCATCTACTTTTTTGAAAACCGCATTTATAATTAGCTTCCTGTTTCATTCCTAGTATAATTTTCAATAAAAAACATATTTCCTTTATTTATCTCTTTTTTTACATTTTTATTAATTATCAAAGAAGAATAAATTTAAAACTGTATTTAATTTCGGAGAAAATTATTTATGTAAGAAAGTTATTTAAATATCTAATGTAGTAGAAATTCTGCTGTATGCTGAGATCACAGTAGAGATTCTGCTGTATTACGTATGCTAAGATCACAGAATTCCAAAATTTTTCAGATTTAAATATCACATTATTTTTCTAATATTATAATTTTAATATTCATCTTTCTAAATTAGTGGAAATTAGATTTATTAATATTATTAGAAATGTTCGTATTTTTGTAAAAATAATAAGAACCAAACTTTATGTTATGTAAGAATGGGAGAAATTTAAAATATTTTATTTTTTTTTTGGATATTTCTCATGTGTTTAGATTTTTAGGCTCATAATAGACTTATACAGGGTGTCTCGAAAAAATGACGGTGGCTTTTATTCCTTAAATATTGATTACTGTAAATTAAATGCTGTGTAAAGAATGGTGCAAAATGTTATGAAATCGATTAAAATTTTCAAGTATTGATTTTTTTTTTTAAATACAAAATTTGAATTTTTATACTGACTATGTACGAAATTTTTTTCCAGCGAGTAAAATATGTCTCATTCTCTAATAAGGTGATGTACAAAATTTCAGCTTTTTATCACAAAAAAGTCTCAAAGACTTGAAAATACATAAATGCTGAATACATAAACCACTTTTCGGTGCCTGCATGTTAGTTTAGTTTAGTTGCATTAACTCTCTGCTGTAAAGCACCACAAGGGTTATTTTGGAACGGTCAGACAGTCAGATGACGAAGACGACACCAGAGCTAATTCCCCCACTCTACAGCATATCTCACCATTGGGAGGCAGTTTGGCCTGACTGATTTAACCTGCAACTGACCCCCTTACATGATTATTCTTCGGTGGAATCGGGTCTCGAAACTGAAACTCTACGTTTCATTTCGCAAGTTTCTAATTTACAGTATGTGAATGTGATCAATATTTTAGGAATTAAAACCACGATCAAGGTTTTTGAAATACCCTGTATAATGTTATGGAAATTTTCTGGCATGCGTATGTTGTAAGATGGATAAAAAGAGAAGTACAAAACATCAATGTATTTTTCTTAGGAAGATACGTAATAGCAGTAACAAAAATGCAGCTGGACAATAGAAGAAGGTAGCAAAGAGGTAATTTCAAGAAACGAATATTGTTTCATGTGAACAGCATGAGCATGCTGCGAAAATTCAATTCTAAATTGAAAATTCACCTGAACAACTCGCTTCAGCTTCTCGCATTTATATACTTCTTTTTTTTTTTTCTTTTTGTCTGACAAAACTTATGATTGGCCGAAAGTATCTGTGAATTGTATTTACTAATAGAAATAGATATAAAACTTCTTTATTTACTACAATACATATCGTTGTAGCCAAAATCGAAATGAAGTCGCCAAATGTGTTGTCAAGGAAGGGAGTGGCATCAATATGGCATCCCTTGAAACTAGTTGTAATCCTTCCTTCCTTAATGTGAGATGAATGGCACAAAAAATACTTTTACAGATTTAAAACAATTTAGGAGTTTTAACTGAATTCATGCTTCACTGATATCTTAATAAACATAATTCTAATGCATTTTTGTTATCATTTATGAAAGGAATTATACTAAGCAATCTTAATTCTCATTCATTTTGACAAAAAGAAAAATTTAGTAAAAAAAATATCCAAGCATAGAGCTATTTGAATGTAATGTTCCCCATTCTCTTCTCATTCATTGGAGGAATTAAAATTTAATTTTTCTCTAAAAGTCTTAAATTCTAAGAGTGATTTACAAAGCATGAATATAAATATAGTTCAGGAAATAAATATTTAAGTATAAAATAGCACAAAATTAGAGAGTTATTCAAATGAATAGTAGTGCCTACTAAGGGTAAATTCTTTTCAAAGATAGGAAGGAAACATTTGAGCAGAATACTGAAGGAAGTAGGAAGTTAAACGCATTGTTTGGAAACTGAATAAATGTGAATTTCCCTAGTCATAAGGTTAACAGGCTTACAAAATCTATTTAACCTCAGAGTGGGACTTCCTGTATGTATATATTCAAGGAAAGGAGGCATTAAGATGTTCACGAGCAATATAATGGAAATAAAGGAAATAATTTCAGACATCTAGGTAACAACTGGCTAGGTATGCAGAGGAAATTTTTTTCATTCTGTCTGATAAAAATAATAGTGATAATTGCGAAATATTCTTTAACCCTTTCACTACTGACCAGCTCCAAACGGTCGTAGAGATTTTATACTAGAAAAAAATCTTTTTCAATCAATGGGACAAAAGAGTAAGCTATATTACTGTCCCTAAAACACTTGGAAAAAAAATAAATGTCCAGACCACGGCAACAGCAATCCTGCAGAAAATTTGATTGAGTAGAAATTACGTCCCATCATCGATGAGTTAAGTCAGATTCTCCACCTTTATTGCACCCACCGTGTTGGCAAGATCAAAACACCATGTCTGAAGAATCTCATCTCCGATCACGAGTAAAATGACTTATCACCAAGGATGAATTCATGTATCTACCCGCTCCTCTCATTTTAAAAAGACACCAACAAGCCATTGTAGAATTTGTACAACAGGTTGGCCCTTTTATATAATGAAAGGGTTTATTCGAGACAATACCCATAATAATAATTATTTTGTGTCCATACATCAATACCCTTTTGTTCAATTTTATTTTCAAAAGTTGCATGTATATTATTGCTTACAGAACAATATAGTGTTTTCAGATTGGTTCATTTGTTTTGAATTCCCTTGCATTTACTCAAGAAAATAGCGTTGCCTTCTTTTGACGTTTCATATTATTTCTGAGATGTAATACAAAATTGTGATATGTTTTAGCTTTTGCATATAACACTATATAATACTCACATAAAATGTAGAATCTATTTTCTGTCGGTTGCTTCTACAATTTACAACTTTTGGGTTATTTAACTATATTCATTTTTACCGCATGAAAAATTTCAAAATTTCACTGGCTTACTATTAACAACTTTTTCAAAAAAAGTAAATAACTTAAAGTGGTAGCAAAATAAAGAATTATTTTTTTTGTTTTCTTTTTTCAGATTTCCTTACGAAAAAATAGCATTTGAAACCTATTAAAATCAATTGTTTTACATATACTGCATAGATTTAAAGCTAACTTTCAGGAAATTTGGTGATATTTGAATGAGATGTTCAAATAGAAAAAAAGAAAGAAGGAAAAAAAATAATAATAAACGAAAATTTAATTCTAATACTACTTAGGTCAATGAAAGAAAATATTATTTTGGTTCCTTTTTATTAAATAACAAACAAAAAGTTATCCCCGAAAAATTATCCTTCACGTGAAAAATACTGAAATGGTTTCATTTTACCCACTGAGCTGTCACTTGTTGATTTCAATTTTCATTACACACTGCTAAAAATCTATTTAAAGTATTAAAAATTAAATTAATTTAATTAATGAATTAATATTTGTAAAAAAAACTGTTTTAACATCAAGTGTTATCCACTACAAGTTCAAAAAAATGTATTTGAATTTGAGTGGATGAATAAAAAGTATTGTATTAACCATTGAAATTCGAACAATATATATAAATGAATAAAAATAAAAAGGGAGAATATATTTATTATTATTTATATAGTTATGCATTCATTATATTCAATATATAAAGAATATATAAATAAGCATTATAAACAAAAGGAAAAATCAAATGAAGACAAATGAAGATCAAAGTAAAGTATTTATTAAGTTCATAATTATATTCCAGTCTAGCGTTGTAATAATGTCTGAAGAAATAATTATAGTAGCGGCATTTAAATATTGATAATTCAATGATTCCCTCATCTTAATTAAGAATATTTCTGAATGTCTCATCTTATCTAAAAGACAAAAAGTGCAATTTCCGTAACTAATTTAAGTCTCGGCAGTGCCATTGTTTATAATAAACACCGGTTTCTGCCGCTTTCGATTCCCAAACTAAATGCATGCAATAGAGCGCAGGTGTTGTAACTACAGATAGGGAAATGAAACTCTTTGTGCGATAAATCCTGTCTTCTCAACTATTCAGTATGTAATTTCACTTTTTCAGTGTGTTGCTATAAGAAGCTCACTATGGGAGCTGTATTTTCCCAGAGTATTGAAAATTCACACTGAGAAGGACAAATAACAGTACTACCTAGTGACTGAACAATATTTTCCTGAGAGAATTCTTGAAGGTTCGAATATATATACTATTTCCATATAGTCTTAAAAGAAATTATTCTTATGTTGTCTATTATTAGCTTATTGTTGTTGGAAAATGTTTAAGTACTTAACTGCACATATGATATTTCGCTAGAGTTCGGTAGAAATAATTGTGATACATATTAAACATTTTTGTGCAGTATTCAAATGAAAAAAGAGTGCAATTTTCTTGGTCCGAAGTAAAATGGATATTTGATGAAATCAAGGATTGAAATTAAAAGAATCAAATGTCATTTTTCAGTTCTTGAAAATAGTCTTTAATATCAAAGCATGTTTTTTTTAGAAATATTCAATATACAAATCATAAAACAAAAAAAGTTAATTTACTTTTATGAAAAATGTCTGCATTTTTTTATTTTCTTGAATTATTTGAAAGCACAAAAAATACTAAGATAATTTGATTATTCTGAAATAAAGTTCAAATAAAAATTTGAGGGAAATATTCCTTTTTCACTTTAGAATTCATTTTCTTTAATATTTTTTTCTTTAATTTATATAGTTTTAAATTATTAGTATTTTTTTCCTTCATTGGATCTGACATTTTATTCTCTTTCTAGTATCTTATCAGTTTAAATAATGGAGAAATAGAAAGGATAAATCTTCAAGCATTCTTATAAATACATAATTTTAAAGAAAATAGGAAATTATTTGAATAAAAATAGAGATTTATTTGTAAGCACATAAATAATAACTACTTTCATGATAAAAATTCCTTAAGCGTAGTAAATTTATTTCATATAAAAAAGTAATGAAATATGATTTCACTATTTTTTTCTTTCATTTTAGAAGAATATAAAATAATTTCAAACATATATTTTAAAAGTAAATTTCCTTTTCTGGATAAATTGTTATATTAAATGCAATTCTGAAAATTGCACCTTCGTTTATTCGAAAAATCTTATAATACCAACTAAATAAAAATCGGTAAAATTTCTTGAGTTTAAATGAGACTATACAATAAAATTTTAAAATTATAATTAATTATGTATATGAAATAATTGTTTCTTCCGTGAAGTCACCATGAATCCTGAAATCGGATATAAGTATAATGTTTCTTTTTTCTTTTAAAAGAATGGTGTTGATGAAGTTAGAAAGTTTGACTTAAGTGCTGTTTTATAAGGAAATATCGAAACTTCTTAAATAAATGCGTTAATTTTACTCCATCAAAGAGCATTCTTCATTCTTAAGCTGATAGTTGGAGCCAGACTTAATTCAGAGATTGACATCAGGATTGAGCCGGAACTCGAAAAGTGATGATCATTTGAAAATTTCAAAATTGTATTTCTTGCCTAGAAGAAATCCTTTACAATGCCAAGATGCCAAGTAGAGGTGACAATGATTATTTGATCGACATCAGAAGTCCATCTTCATGCAATATAAATTCCTTCTTGAATCTCTACTATTGAATTGAATATCTACTGATTGAATATCTACTTGCAAAAAGCATTATAATCACCTTTCGTAATCAATAAATCAGTGTTTCTCAACCTTTTAGTATTCGCGGCCCACTTTTCAATCATAATTTTCATCGCCCCCCCCCCCCTCCCCACCGCATACAATAAAATGTATAGAATAATAATGTATTTTGAGTATTTTGGAGCTAAACCTACACTATAACCTCAATTTTAAACTTTACAAATTACCAAGAATACGTAAATTTATTGACATTTTGCAACACCGATCCTCAGCATTGATAAAACAAGAATCCTATGCATTTTTATTGCTCTTGCGTCCCGCCATGTCCGGCATTCTCACAGTTTCGCGAGAGGTTTCGATTTGTCTGGAATTTGTCGGGTCAGCTTAAAAGTTAAGTTAGGAGTGTGCGCAGATGTAAACAAGCGTTTTCTAAAAAAGGGAAAGAGAAAGTTCTATGACACCAATTTCAATTCCCGACAATCTCATTCGAGCAGCAGACTTATGCAGAATCATGGATAAATTTTTAAGCATTCGTAAGCGAGCATTAGACGATAGACAGACATCAAAAAAGTATACAGACGAGCGTGGTTCTAAAATTAAAACCAAGGAAATATTCTCAAGAATACTTAAATTTTGAATTCACTAGTACTGAATTAAATGAAGAAGAAAAGCCCATGTGTATCATTTGCTCAAAAATGTTGGCGTCAGACAGCATGAAACCTAATAAACTTAAACGACATTTGGAAACGCTTCATAGTGAGTACGCAAACAAACCCTGAGAATTCTTCGAATTAAAATTAAAATCATATGAAAAGCAATAATCATTGTTTAAAAAATCTTTGTTAATGAAAAAGCTTTAATTGCCTCTTACAAAGTTTCATATAAAATAGCCAGATGTAAAAAAGCCTCACACCATTTCTGAAGAGCTTATTTTGCCAGCCGCAATTGAGATTGTAGAAATTATGTTTGGAGATAATTTTGCAAAACAATTGCAGTCTATACCTCTTTCCAATGATACTGTAGCCCGTCGAATTGTTGATATAGCTGAAGATGTAGAGTGTCAGCTTTTATCGAAGTTACGTGACAAATTGTGTTCAGTACAATTCAATGAGGCAAAAAATAGTAATAAAGATGCTCATTTCATTGCCTATGTTATATTTTGTGATGATTTGTTAGTAGTAGAAGAATTACTTTTCTGCAAACTAATAGAACTCACAGCAACAGCACTCGCATTAATTGCTATCTTAAATGTTTTTATGAACGAGGCAAACAGAATGGAAAAATTGCGTCGGAATATGCACCGATGGTGCTCGTTCTATGTCCCGAAGGTTCCAAAGTATTCAAGCACTTGTGAAACAAAAATCACCACAGTGCGTCTGGACACATTGCATGATCCACAGAGAAGCTTTGGCTTCCAAAGAAATGAGCCCTGGTTTGAATAGCGTGTTAACTACGGTTGTAATCGTAGTAAATTATATAAAAATGAGCCCCCTGAAATCAAGAATCTTTTCCGTACTTTGTAAAGACATGTATGCAGCACATTCAGCGTTACTATTTTATTCCGAGGCAAGATGGTTATCACGAGGGAAATTTTTGCAACTTGTTTATGAATTGAGAGCAGAAATAGCTGTTTTTCTAGAAGAGGACAGGAAGTTTTTCTAGAACAGACCGGAAGCTGAGAATTTTCGCGATAGTTTATTTGTGTTGAAATTGAGCTACATGGTCGACATATTCGAGAAATTAAATAATTTGAATCTTCAACTGCAAGGAGCAAATACACATATATTGGATACAAGTGATAAAGTTAATGCTTTTTGTAGAAAATTGGAATTTAAATCAAGAAAACTTTAAAATGTTTGCAAATTTGAATGATTGTATTAAATCTTACAAGGCTGAAGAACAACACGTAAAAGTTGTTTTTGTAACCATTGAAAATCTTTTAGCAATGCTAACAAATAATTTTAAAGAGTACTTTCTTGCTGACGACAAACTGATATCAAGTTACAACTGGGTGATGGATCCATTTCAAAATACACCCGAAGGACTCTCAATTAAAGAGGAAGAAACCTTCATAGACTTCACGGCAAGCGGCAAAACCAAAAGACAATTTAGTAATAATCACTCTTTGAATTTTGGGCAGGAGTGGATGATGAGTTTTCTGCACTAAAAACAAGGGCATTTCGCATTCTACTACCATTTTCAACATCTACCTTTGTGAAACTGGATTTTCTGCAGTGACTTCTTTGAAGACAAAATATAGATCTCAGCTAAATATAGATAAAGAACTGAGCGTGTCTATTTCTAATATTAAACCCTCCTTCGAAAAACTTTGCTCTACAAGACAGGCCCAAGGAAGTCACTAATAATTATTAAATTTGTTTTTAATTTAGTAAGTTGTTTTAATTTACTAAGTAAATTATTAAATAAGTCGAAATGCATTTTGTTTTGTGTGTGTGTGTGTGTGTTCTTCCCTTTCAGTCACAATCAATTTTTTCAAATAACATTTTCCCTTGGATATGCTCGTGCCCCCCTAGGGGGCACGCCCCACAGGTTGAGAATCACTGCAATAAATAAAAAGATTCATCCAAAACTCATCATTTAAATAAATAAAAATGTTAATAAATTTATGTTATTTATGTTGGAAAGACACTTGATTTGCAAAATATTATTATTTTATTACTTAACAAAGTTAAATTGCGATAATTGGATTACAAACAACTTAAATTTAATTTCAGTTCCTCGGTAAACAAGAGTCCAAAAAGTTTAATCAATTTTCTTCAATTTATTACAAGATACAGAATGCCGATATATTGAACTAAAAAAAAAAGTCAATAGTAACACATATGGCATTAGATGCTTTATTCATAGCGTATAATTTGTATGGGTGTGAGAGATTATATCTTTGTTAGGTTATTATTTTTACAGTTATACTACTTCATCGGGTTGTTTTCAATGCTGGTATGTTTAAACCAAAACAAAACAGATAAGAAATAATATAATCACGATTACTCAGACATTAAGAAAAGCATATCTTATCTTTTTCGTTGAAGTCACTAAATATTAGCTAAAAATATGACAAATGGCTGTTGCAAAGCTCTTTTGACGAAAATATAGTTAGCAATATTTTTAAGGCAACAATCTTGAAAAATTTTAATGCTTTTTTTCTCGTAAAGTAAAATATGTTTGTACTAAAAAGATAACCCTTTATATATCCCAAATACTTCTGATTATCATCAATGAGTGAAGGAAAATTAACCAGACTTGCTAAATTATGAGCATACTTACTGGGAATTTAATACGTCCAGCAGGGCGTTTAATTGCTTCTCTTCAAAACGCAGTTTATGAGCTTCACCATGAATCAATGTCGCTTAGAGTGAGTTTTTATTTTACACACGGATTTTGTTTTTTAATCTCCTTAAGCTTCTTTCTTCTTGCTTACAGAGGTTTCTTTTCTTTTTTAAGGACGCCTGCAGAATAAATACTGGTGTTGAAAGTGTTACCAGAAGGAAATAGTTGGAGTAAGCAATATTTATTTTTTTAAATGGTAATCAAATGTTTTGAGAGCCTAATTGAATTCGTACCTTGGATTAATATAATCCATCTAAATAAGATGTGGCAATGTATCTTATGGTCCAGTAAAGTATTTAAAACAGTGGAATTGCAGTTATAAATAATTTAACTTTTTTGTACTTTAGTATCATGCATTGGCTTAAATCTCCAAGAACATATTTAAATTCCTTTATGTAAACGTGAAGAGCAGCACTTATTTTTTAATTGGTAAAAGAGAATCAAAGATATTCTTGTTTGATTATGAATGAGTTCCAGTTGAATGATTAATTACCAAGTCGTAGTGACAAAATTGGTGAAAAAACTGATGGCTCTGGAAAATCAAAGAGTTATTACTCTATCTTTATCAAGTAACCAGATATTCAGATTTTTCTCAAAAATTATCTGTGTGGTCATATTTTATATCGATGGACTAATAAAGTCTAGAAATTCATGCATGGATAAATTATCCTTCTTATAATTAAATTTTCCCCGTATTAAAGGTCACAGAAAATGGAAAACTAATGACAATATCTCAATTAGTAACTATTACTCTTAGAATTTTCTATATTCTTCAGAGAGACTATAAAAAGCGTTGAGCTTTCAAGAGCCTATGATAGTGGAGATGACTGCTTTCTGAGCATATTATTTTTCCCCTTTGATTACATTATGAGTTCCTTTAATTACTGCTCTTATGTGTGCATAGATTGTATTTTCAGCAATTTTATGTTACGCTTTCTTGCTAAATAAAGCATTATTTTCCATTATCCAACATGTTGAATGTCTTTTCTCGAGTATCCATTGGAAAATCTAAGTAACCGTATGTTTTGCTTGTATTGGATGCATTTTCACTCTTTATTGCTTTTATAGCTTTTGTTGAATTTCGGAAAAATGCCTTACAATACCTTTACGATGTCTTCTTAATATTGTCTTTTGTTAATAGATGAACTATTTTAGCTAAGTAGAAATTTATATACAGGGAGTTGTTTCATGCTTCACACTATCTCCAATTCCCACATCATTCCACCAATTACCAGGCGGAACTGAATATGTTCTAATTCCAGTAGTGGATCGTATGGATCTCCTACTGGGTAATCCGCACGACCTATATACGTTTTAGAGTATACGATGTTACCTCTAAACTTTCTTCAAGTGACTCAGCTGTCTTCTCTTACGCCTTTTTTATTTAAAAGTTAGACTACCTTATTTGGAATATCATGTCGAAAATTAATAATACAGAAATTTGCAAATGAGATGCAGAATTAACTTTGAGGTTCATTTTTATTGAGATACATTTGTGAAACCCCATAATGTAACTTGAAATTCGGTCAATTCTAAGCAAGATATGAATCGATGAACTCTGAAAAGAATGTAATACTTTACGTTTTTAACTGATAACTAGTTTAAGGAAATTTTTAGTTTATACATCAAAGAAAAAACCCTAAAGCAGGTTTGAGTAATTTATTATTTTGAGTGTATTTCTACAATTTAGTCACCTCAAAATAGCGAAAAAAGAAACACTAGCACAATTCGATCTGTGGCATTTTCCCTTTTTACTGTTTTTTAAATGAAAAAGAAATATACATAATTTTTTTAATAAATTACCCTCTATTTCTTTTATAAATTAAAGCTTTGCAAATTATATATGTTCCCTTTCATGGATTGAACTTTAAAAGAAACTCAGACAAGTCAAATAGAATACTTGCGGTATTGTTTTTATGAATAAATATAAAATCCTCTAGGATTTTCTCATAAAAATTTTATCTCAAACGTTTCTTCTACCATATAAATACAACATAATTAGAACTGTTATTTCTTAGAGTATACTATATTTTGGCATATATAATTTTCTAAGCAAACATAAAGGACATTCTGATAAGTTTTGTCTCCAATTTAGAGATTGTACAAAGAAAGGAACGGAGAATAACATGAATTAAGAATTGCTACAAGAAAAAATAATAAAATTTTAAGAAGTGAAACTAGAAATTACGAGGGGTGACCTAAAATAGGTTTACAAAGAGATAACTTTTCTATTTAATCACCATAATAAAATAAAACATTCTAAATTGTGAAAATGTAAATTCAAAATTATATTATAAATGAAAACTGCTGAAGTTTATTACAGAAAGTATCAAATAATTTTTTATACAGTTATGTTTTTTGAAACAGTTATCAGCTAGGAAGTCAATTCTTAAAAATTATTTTGATGAACATTTAAAAAGCAAATAAATCTTTAACCAAATAATAATTTTATCAACAAACTCATCATATGAAATATTATTGAAATGTTTAAATAAAATTTTAGATACTATTAATGATTTCCAAAACGTTGTACTCGATTGAAGAATGTAAAAAGGAGGACATCATTATATAGAAGCATTTGTATAAAAAGAAATAGCCCCCATAGATAGTTTCTTTCCTTTAAAAATATAATTAAGTTGCCTAATAAGTCTAATTATTTCTCTATCAAAAATCTCTTCGCTTATTAAGATATTTAAATTTTCTTGTTTCCTAAGTAAATAAAAATTGTTATTAAGTGCAGAATTCTTTGCATTAAAATGCAAAGTAAACCCTCTAAAACGGTACTTAAAAGTAGTAAGAATATAATATATAAAGTAAAATTAGAATAATAATTGTTTTTGAGACGTTATACATATTTATATTTCTAAAAAAATTATTAGGTAAAATAGCATTCAAAATAAGTAAATAAGTATTTGCTTATTAAATGTAAAAGTTAATGAAATAACATCATTTTATTTCCAAAGAAATTAAGATTTTGTTAGATACAAATACTTGCTATATTCGTTACAGATTTCACAGTTAAATAATTTTACTATTAAAATAAAAGATTATCTGGATTACACATATCCTTAAATGAATATATGTGTGTATGTTTCGAAAGGAGAGAAAAAGTTAATAAATGCAATTTAATTTCAAACCAGACATCATAAATCATTCTATGTAATTTATATAATTTATTATAATTTCTGAAAGAAAAAAATTCTAAATAATTTGTCCGAAATAAAATCGAAATCACAATTAATCGAAAAACTGTTTAATTTAAATGTGTTTTCTTTTGACCAACGGGTTTTTTTTATAATTACTTAATTTTGTTTTTTATATATTTCTATAGTTAAATTAAAAATTTATTTTACTAACAGGATGCAATTATTCCCAATTAAACTACGAATTGGATTTCTAAATCTCTCTTTTTGCTAATCATTTTTCTTAATTAACTAATTATTTCTATGTTAGTTATTTAATAAACTTAAAATCAAAAGAATTTCTTTAATGGAATAAACACAATCCTGTACAGAAAATCAAGATCCTTACTGTGGTTGTTGATTTTAAGTCTTTAATATGATCAGAAGACTGATTATTAATTTTATAATGATTTTAAAAATAATATTAATTATTCGTTGATTCTAGTTTCCAAGTTCTCTAATTACCCTATTAAATCAAATTTTCAAAATTAAAATATATAAATGGCATTGCCTTACTAGCTAATGATTAAATTAGCTATTCAGCTAATTCAATGATTAGCTAGTAATTATTTCAGGATTCATTGCGGCAAAGGCTAATTTTACCACAGAAAATCTTTAATAAAAAAGGGCAAATTAAATTCACATTTATTAAATATGTCTGAAAGGGTGTTCTTATTTCAAGTAGTAATTAAATTTAAAATCAATTTTAATATTAATGTAGTCATGAGAAAACAGTATTCTTATTTCTTTTAATATAAACGATATGAAAAACTTTTCGATTTTAAAATTTCGGTAAGTGATATAAAGGAAAAAATAATTGAATGGAACTGATTGTTACTAATGGAACAAACTTACAATGTAATAATTTTAGAAAATGACTTTAAATTTTAAAGACGTATGAAATAAGAATATATTTTTCCCTTAAAACCGGGGAGAAACATCATTCACTTAAAATCGTAAATAAATAGACCGGGTTAAAGGACGGATGATTTTAGAAATAACATTTTTACTATAATCTCGAAAAAATTTTAAATACGCCTTTTTAAAATTAAGTCTAAAGAAATGACAAAAGAAGTATCTTGATTCCTTTTTAGATGAAATGAAATCTTTTCATCTCTCTAAACTATCAAAATAATTCTTATCTATAGTAGTAAATCTAATGACAGTGCCTATGGTAATAACTAATTAAGATTATTATCTAGATTTCAGACTATAAGAATGATTGTTGATAATCAAACCACCCAATGCATTAACTTCCTGAAAGAAATTTGAAGGTTCACAGCTTTTAAACTGTATTATTCAGATTAGAAAAAAAAAAAAAAACTGTAAATGAAGGATTTCCGACATCGTTTTTACTAACTACATTAATTAATCTTTTCCTTTCCTCTTCTAACACAGCATTCAATCACTGTCGAAGGCAAGACCATAATTACATTGTCGTCAGAAGAAACAAAATTTCATTCGCATTAGTATTCGTATCAATTTCAGCTACCCTCCAAGCTGCGGTAGCCTGATTGTAAAGTCTCGATTTCGAAAACATTAGGGTATAAGTTTCAAGACCCGATTACTCTAAAAAAAATTCTTCTAGGTGAACCTAACTCATACTAAATCTGCTGGAGCCAAACGTCCCTTCCGATGGTGTGCTGCTGAAGTTTGAAGAGGAGATCCAGTCCGATGTCATTCTTGCCATTTGACCGTAATTCAGATTTACGAGATTCCTTCGAAAATACCCTAAGTGTTGCTTTATAGCGAGCCGTTATTATAACTAAACTAAACATCAGAAAGTGAATATCCCGAAAAGTTTCTCTAATAGATTGTTTTCATTACTTTTTAATTATTCCTTTAAAACCTCATACTTACCTCATAAATATTGCTGGTTTTAAATATTCAATAATGTCCAATTTGAACCAATTTTATTGGGAATTTACATTCCGAATCCTAATAGCTACAATTAAATATAAAGAGATCGCACTCCAACGAAATTGTTAAAAAACATATTCATTAGTGATATTCAAGATACTCCGATTCGGGTTTCTACAACTACAAGGGAATCAAAGAAAAGTAAATTTCATTCTACTTTCAGCAACTTGTTAGACAATTTACATTAACATTATCTATTTAGTAATCGTAAACAGGAAACTGTTGTTCAACAACTACTTATTAAAATACATTTATCAAAGTAGAGGAAAATAATTGCCTTTCGAAAAGTGGGTGAACTGGGAATGTAATTTTTGAAATTCAGATACATGAGGCCCCATTAACTGTTGGAACAAACTGGAATTCTGGAACAGACTTATGAAAATTTCAATTTTAAACAGTGAAAATAATTTGTAGAGAATTGAAATTTTAATAAACTGAAACCTTTTGCAATGAAGAGATCGGATGACTTTGATTATTGAGGATATATTCCTGTTCACTTTCAATTCTTCGGCTCCATGTATTTATGAAGCAACAAATATATACAAAAAACCATTTGTTTTATGTAGATTTAGAATTCAATTGAATATATTCAGTTAGAAATGATATAAAAGTAATTTCGATTTATCGTGAGAATTGAAAATTCACAGCTAGAAAACAAAGAATATGCACTAGTAAATATGGAGTATATCTAAAATAAAATATCTTTCTGAATACTTTGTAAATATACCTTAAATGTTTGACAGATTTTGTTTGATCGGTTAGGATAGATTTCATAAGTACATTTTAAAAGTGACTAAACGATGTAAGGGATTTTTCCATTGCATTTGAACCACTGACCATATTTTCACCTTTAACTTTCTTTAAATGGCAATGATGGCAGATTTATAGCTGTTATGAATCCCAATTTTCATAATTTTATCCATTAAAGGTTAGAGACGCAGAATCTTTATTAAACAAAATATAGTTTTTAAAGAAATTAAGTCATCAATTCTCGTGGTTAAACAGCCATATTTGCAGCTGAAATTGCATACAAACTACCAAATGCAAAATGTCATAACAATAAAAAGTAATTTTTGCACTATCGGGATTTTACATTAAGAAATAGTGCAAAATACATGACAATTAAATAAATGGATAAAGACAGATGATTTTCAAGATTTTTAGATGGTAATTATTTCTCACCTAATCTCAAATATTTTAGAATAATTCATTAGCTGAAAATATTTGTTGGAATAGCAGTTAATGGACATTATCGCACAATGCCATTCATTTACAAGCAGTCACAGATAAGCATATCAAATATAAATGACGAGAAATTTTATCTGGATATTAATAATTGTAATTAGCTCTCCGCAAATCATTTATTTTTAATGAAACATTTATTCCCTGTGCTGAGTCTGATCAGTCATTTGGATATAAATGGTCTCGCACTGTGACACTTACTTAATATTGGAAAGAATATAATGCTTTTATTCGAATTAATTGTAGGTATATTTGATAATCGACTTTTAAGGTGTATTTTGTTGTTCTTAATCAACTTCCCATGTCTATAAACTTTTATGATCATAAGAAAATTTAATTGAAAATACATCCTTCTTTTCTCTATTTTCTGTGTAAATTATTTAACTAAACTTCTCCATTTCACTATCTACTTTTTGAAGTTGAGAATTTGCTGCAATCTACATACAGTGAATAACTAGTATATATATATATATATATATATATATATATATATATATATATATA
>JAPMOQ010018420.1:408455-433711 GCA_026543055.1 Argiope trifasciata
AGAGAGAGAGAGAGAGAGAGAGAGAGAGAGAGAGAGAGAGAGAGAACTACATAAATAAAATTATCATTTACTGAAATTGTATCATTTAATAAGCCAAAATGAATCTATTGGCTTAGAAAATTGAGCGATGAAGGCGAATTAATAAAATAAAAGAATTGCGAAGTGGCTTACTTCTTTAATTTGCCAAATTTGCTCCGTTTTGGTTTAGTCAAATGAGAACTACCAAAAATATATTATGATTCAAATCATTGAACAAAATAATTAATAAGTACTGAAGGCTAAAATAAGAAAAAACGTTAAATACAATCTGAAAAATCAATAAAATGCTGCATCACTGATGTTGCATTTTTGGATATATATTTATATTTAAAGAAAACAATTCTATTTAGTTAAATTGTTGAAGATTTCAAAATATATCATGGTATTGACTTTAGTAAAATATTGATTATAAGTTACCTGATATTTTCTAATTATTAGTAAATTTCTAATACTTATTTGTGCGCACATGGTTTTATATTAAAACTAATTAAAAATTATGTTTAGTGTGTACGACAAATAATTAATTTCAATATAGCGTGTAAACTGTAATGAGATATCAACTGTCAACTAAACTAAATCAAAGTTAGACAATCACTTACTTTTAAGGAAGATGCCAAGAAAGGATGAACAGACCATGCTCAAGAATGAAAAGGCGAAGAGAATGAAGGTCAAATAAAGACTCAATAATTCATCATTTTATTAAGGTAAATCGTCACATTAATTACTTTAAATCATTGAATTGATTGAAAATTTTAATATATTGTTCATGAAATTTTAGGCTTCACAAAATTTTCGCTCAATGAGAGTAAAAGTATCCACTGATGAGCAAAAGAAACGGAAAATATCGCTATTTAAAATCTATAATCCATATTTTCATTTATAGAGACATCTAAAAAATTGATTGAAAAACGCTTTATAAATCTCAAGAATTTACAACACCGGTCTGGAACATTTCAAGCAACTTGGTAAAGAGAAAGACTATGAAGATTATCCCTGTGTGATTAAGCTTAATGATATGGTTTAGACTGGGATAAATGTCTAAAACTTCACTGGTATAATAGGGAGAAATAAAGAAAATTTAGAATTGTTGTGAAATGTTTTTAATATTTTCTTCAATCTTAGCTGGCGGTATAAAGTTCGATGTTACCTATATTGTCGATTCGTCCTATCAAGTTGAAAAGAAACAAAATTTTATCAGTTTGGTAATACAAAGTCGGCTTCTGCAAGGTAATAAATTGATATTAATGCATCTTAAATTTCCCAATGGATGTAATAAATTTGAATTTTAACGTCTTTATTTGATGGTGCTAAAATTGATCTGTCATATCCGAAATTATGAGCTGCTATTTTATATTTATATTTCGTTTATCCTCTTCCTCAGATTGTGACATCCCAGCGTAATCTAAATTAAAATGTTAAAACCTTCGAATGAAGATTAAAAAATTTTTGCTGAAAAATAAAATAAAAGAAGCAAGCAAATCCTCTTAAAACAATAAAAGTTTTAAACATTTTTATAAACATGAGAAAGCTTAAAGAAATATTTTTACGTTAAAACAAAGCATGTCGAGTTTCCTTTTTAAAAGATGTTAGAACTTATTTTGAATGTAAAAAATAGAATAAATTACCTTCAATGTACCCACAGGTATTAATTATTTTGATTTTTTTACACAAAATTCTATTTTTTCCTTTCCTTTAAGGAAATATATTTTAAGTCATATTCTGCTTCTTATTATATTCTGTTGCTTTACAGCTAATGCAAATTTTCTATTTCAGCAATAAAAAACATAAATGATTTTCTTGAAATATTTTTTTAGCATTTAATTCCCCAAGTACTACATAAATAGTAACTACAGAATTTTATCAAGTTTCAATAAATCTCAACAATAATACATTTATTGAACTGTAATATAATTAATAGTATATAATTAATTATTAATAATATAGTAATATAATTAATATATATATATATATATGTGTGTGTGTGTGTGTGTGTGTGCACTTTAATGACTTTTTTTACACTTTTATGTATTGTATTTAATTATCTATTAAAATCCTTCCTCTCTCAATATTTAAAGGCCAACGCTCCTTAAACGAAATTACGGTGGGCAACCAAGACGCTTAGATGCCTGTTTCACCTTCCCTTTCATTTAGTGCAATTGATAGTCGCATGGTTTACAAAACGAGCAGTTCTTCTGAACATTTTCAAAGTATATAAAAAAGCAAATTTCTTCAATATCTACAATCATGTCCATAAATTAAAGATAATGCAAGTTGAGGAAAAGAATGAATCAGGAGCAAAACAATGTGACTTATTTGTAAAGCCTATTGTTGCACAAAAGGTAAAGAACAAATAAGACAATATGATATCATTCATAAAATTTGCGATTCTTTGCTCCCTTGGAAAAATTACAAAAAGACCCAACCTATTTACAAAAACAAATATTTATTGTTTAGCTTGATGATTTACACGTAATATGTTCCCCAGAAGATGCAATAGAGTCCGTACAAAGCCTTGCCATGCTGAGTATCAAATTATCTGATGCTGTGCTACGTCTGTTTCTTTTGCCGATGATTGCCAAATGTCAATCCTCATTTCGCGTTATAACTCAGGAACGACTAGTGTTATAACGTCTACTCACGTTACCATCATCTTATAATGATTGCAAAAGCCTGGAGATGACATTCTGGAAGAAAGCAAGCTCCTCGGGTACTTCCAGATGAGTACCTTCACATTCCAGACGGCCGACAAGTCTACATTTTAAAAAATCATCCAAATGCGCCATTTGTGTCATAACTATGCGATTATAACAGTAAAAGACATATAAAGTTCTTGCGAACAATTTTACTTATCTCCCTGTTCTCCTTGTACATCACTCTCTTACACTCCCGCCTCTGTGACGTGCTATCTGTGTCATCTGACCACTTCTTCCAATTTGCTTATGATTTTTGAAGATGTGTTTAGTCATTTTATGGGTGATATATATGTATTTTAGAGTTCGAGTTCTGCGTGACTCTGACTTATCCTTAATTTATGGACATGCGTATATTGGGTCGCTATTAGTTATAGCTGTATTGAGTCATTATTATCTTTTTAACATCAACACTTATCATCGGGCTGTCGTTGATGATTTTGAGAGGAAAGGGAATTGTATTTTGTTTAAAAATACACTTTGGTGTTCAAGGATTTTGAAATGCTTGAATTCGAACAATCTTAGAGATGGGAGAAGTAAATGTCAAATTTCCGAGTACATTCGGAGGAAATTAATTCTCAAAGATAAATGCATTTTTTTTTTCGAATTATAAATAGATATCAGCCGAAAAGTATAAATGAATAAAATATTATATTTATTCATAATCGATGAATATACAGAATAAAAAGAATAAAATGGATACTCTCTTTTTATCTTAATGCCAAACATAATTTAACAGTTCTTTTTGCCTGTTGTTATTAGTATTATTTCGAAACTTAGTTTTCTAAAAAACAGAAATATCATTTGCCTTTTTCATTTAGTAAGCCATAACTTTTAGTGTTTGGCTTAGATAGGAAGATATTAAAACTGAATGCTATATGTGTTATTATGGAGAGTTTCAAAACCAGAAATCCCATATACTTGTTACATATTTTCTATTTCAGTCATATATTTTTCTTGGCGAATGATAATTCTTATTCACCTTTGTGTTATTAAGAAAACACGAAAAGAATACAAAAAATATTGCCTCTATCTTTTCAAAAATAGCAAATATAAAACAGAAAAACATATCTCTCCTCACCATTGTATTTTATTTCAGCCGAAACACCGCTGCTGCAAGTTAAGCTGTTTAGTTTTTCAAGAAAAAGTGGTATAGCAGAGTTTCTCCTACTTAAAACGGTAACTTTATTGATGGCCTGCAAGAGAGGTTATTGCAGATAATTTATTGCGTGCATCTGTATCTTGCATATTTATATTTCGGGATGCCATTGATTGAAATTGTTGGACACAAAGTCCTTTAGTTTTATCTGCTTTTTAATTTTTTTAAACTTTTAATCCTGGGTTTTTACCTCGATTTAGATAATTTTCGGTGAATACAGTTGTTCCAATTCTAAGATACAAAGGAACGGTTTCTGTTTTCTCATTTGGATAGTGTTTGGGCAGGAATCACCATTCGAATGGTGTGTAAAACCATTTTAATAACGAAAAGGAATTTGAATTCCTGTTTAGTTTTATTTAGAAAATTGGACGCCAACAGCAGAGTACACAACAACACAAGAAGGAATAGTAGGTTGGTGATTGTCAGAATAAAACTATTTCAGAGATAGTTTTCACAGAAATGAGTTTCTTCTTGAATGCACAGCATTGAAATGAAAAAATCTCTAACATGATTTAATATAAAGTATTTTTCTTTATAGAGATTAGATCGAACAAATAATTATTATCAAAAGATATATCTTTCATTTGCATCCTGTATCAAACCATATTTAAATACATTTATTTATTATACAAGAAGTTCAAAGTGTGAAGCAGTAATGTCAAAAAAAACTTTGATTCAAGAATTTGGAAGATTTCACTATTTCGCATTTCTTGGTGCGAGAGAAAATATTTCTTATTTCAGTTTGCTTTTATGTCAACACAAATGAAAGAAAACAGTCATAAAATTATAGATATGAGATCTATTAAGTTATCTTTGTATCAAAATTGCAGATTTGTATCAAAATTTGACAAAATGCAAGCAGAACTGCATTTTTATTGACATAGAGAATTCAGAAGCAAATCTGCATCCGATTTCATGAAATGAATTTAAAAAATTAAAAGACAAATCAAAATAGGCAGATGAAACATGGTTTATTATTTAACTAAAATTAACTGAAAATTACTAATTTGAAGAAATCCATCAACATATTTTTTTTCTATTTATTTCTCTGTTCATGTAGTTGATGACACATAGGCTGTATAAAAGGAATAATTTAAAAACTTTAAAGAAACCAATATAAGATAAAAAATTTAGTAGTCTGAATGCTTGAATTATAAACTGTGTTAAGTATTCAGTGTTGAGCATCCAGTTGTTTGTATAGATAAAGTCAAAAATGTTTGGGCTTTTTTAATTTTTTTACATATAAAACTAATTACGCTGAATTATTCAAGTTTATATGCACTGAAAGATTTATTCACAATCACTCACAGTTTTATGCATTTTTTACAAAACTATTTATGGCTGTTGGTTTCAATATAAATACAAACAAATAATATTCTTCAAATGTGATTTGAAAGTAACTGGATATATGAATATTTTGACTAATAAATTGTATCTAATAGACTTTTGACCTAATAATTTTATATTTAGAATACATTTTTTTATTGCAAAATATTGTATTCAACTTCAAATTATATTTAAGATTCTAAAGAAATATACATCTGGTACAAATATACATAATATTTATGGAAATGTTATGTTTAATGTTTCATAAATTCATTTATGAAATATTAAACATAAATGTTTTTGTATTATCATAAATACTTATAACTTTTTTCAGCAAAATAAGGGAGAAATGTTGCGTCCGCACTTACACCATATTTGCGAAAAACAAAAGCGAAGATCTTAACGTGGATTTTGTGGTCTGAATAGAATTTGAAATTCAGGAAATCGTAGAAACGGTGAGACAGCAGGAGTTACATCTTTGGCTCGTTCCGACAAAACCAAAAAAAAAAAAAAGGAAAGAAATAATGCCTTACGTAGAAGCAACAAGCTCTGTGGAATATAACCTTCAAAGATTGAGGAAAAAGCAATAAAATAAAATTTACACAGACTCTATATCATAGACAAAAAGGAGAACCAGCGACATTTTAAAGAAAGCAAGAGAAAGAAAAACCATTTATTTGTAGATTAAAAGTAATCATATACTTAGAGATTATTTCATTACAATTAAGAAGTATACATTTTGTTGAAACTACAAATCAAAATGATAGCTATTTAAGTTTCAAGGCTTTTTTATTCAATTTTACTTGTTTCACGTTCATCAAATTTAAATTTCATAATCGAGTTATTTTTTATTTTCGTATTAGCTAGAATTTTGAATTTTGTTTTGCAAATGTGTTATCGCGATTGCAGTGTACGGTTTTCAAAGTTCCAGAAATTGCTTATTAATGTATTAATTTAATTAAAATCTAATTCCCTTAGGAGAAGAAAGATTTTTAAGTGAATCGGAGAGAAAAAAATAATTTTAAGTTTCTATACAAATTTCAATAATTCATAATAAATAAAAGAATGAATTGAAGAAAATATTTAAAATGGAAAAAATCTTATTTAGGCAAGTTATTCAAAATATTTTTTTTATTAATAGCTTTTTTATAAAATTTATTTCAGCATTTGGAAAAAGCCTGTGTGATTAATGCTGAAACAATTTCAAAAATATCTCAATTTATTGAAAAATATATATTTTTTTCAGAATTGAATTTTTAAATTAGTAATATTAAATATGGATGTTACCCAAATAACTTTTATAAACTTTTATTTGAGTATTTTATGTAATTATTATATATTGCGTATTTTATATAAGATTTATTCCAACACAATCTTAATATTTTTATTATTTTAAAAAAGCAGAACAGAAAATATTCTTAAATATCTTAATTTCTTTAAGAAAAATTGCATATGATAGAAAGAAAAGTGATTTTGAAACATGAATTTTACGTGAACTGCTGTTTCTTATTTGCTCTCATTCAAGAAAATATTACAATTAATCAGTTCTTATTGTTCTCACATTTATTCAAGGAAATACTGCAATAAATCAGTTATTATTTACACTTGCACTAATTCAAGAAAATAATGCAATCAATCAGTTCTTATTATTCTCACTTGCACTTATTCAAAAAATACTGCAATCAATCAATTCTTATTATAGAAAAGTCCTTATAGAAGATTTCACAAAAAATTACTTTTTCACACATTGATATTTGAATATATTCATTAAACATTTGAAGGTTTTCAATAATAAATTCACAGAAAGTAACAATAAAAGTATTCAAAATTTCAGAGAAAATATTTTTTTATCGAAATATATGATTAAAATTGATCAGAGAAAATAAGATATATAGAATAACAAATTTAAAAAATTCTATTTCTGCATTTAAGACATCCATTTACAGTATGCATTTCCAGAACCTCTTTTTAAAATAAGATTTGTTAAATAATTAAAAGGTATAAAAGTTTTATTCTTTGTAAATTTAGTATCTGAAAAGTTATAATGCTTTATGAATATTTAATAACTCATTGTTTTATATTTTATATAATTTTTACATGATTTTCATATGTCTGAAAACTTATTATTGTTCCCCTGGCTAAAATTTAGAAATGGATTAGTGCAAAAACAAAAAACAAAAAATATGAATTTTATAAATCCAAAAACAAAAACAAATGTATGAACTTTACTTACAGAATTTGTTGAACTTTTAGAATATATATACATTATATTTAGAGAGAGCTAATGCTGCTACAACTAAAACACGAATGAACTGAACAACTTTAGAATAAATATTAGTCAAATTGAAACATTTACAGCCACGGAATCAGAATTAATAAATAATCCGGCCTGAGGATTTTCTCAAGGGTCGCCCTCAAACAGGGATTCAAACCAGGGATTTTTTCTTTGAAGGGTTTGATTTCGTCAAGAAATTGACCCGTCGTGACTTGAAAATCCCAGAATATTGAGGTTTTGGGGATAAGATTAGTATCATAAATGAAAAAAAAACAATAAATTTTATACAATAGTAAGTCAAAAAAATTACAGTAAAACAGAAAAACTTGAGAATATAAAATCAAATTCTTCGACATAAGAAAGACCATTAACTAAATTAAAATCTTACGTATCACATATTGTAATACAGAATTTATACAATAATAAATCAAATCAATTTCAAACCAAAAAATCACAGTAAACCTGACATCTCAAGAGCATAAAATCTAAATCAGTGACATAAGAAGGCAGAAAGAACACTCACCAAATTGAAAAATCACCTTCAAACGATAGAAAGAAATGAAATTCTATACGTGTCAGATCAAGTAAGTAGAACTTCAATTGATAAGCTGCATTCTTTTGTGTGATGTAACCTGAATTTTATAGATTTTATACCTTTATATTTTATATTTTGTTCTTTGAATTTAGATTCTGTCTGAGAATTTAATTGACTGACGATATATAACATGATTGTTTTAGTTCTAGCTATAAAGGATTCATCATTAGTTTAGAGATAACTGAAGCAAAGAAAATACGGTTCTATGATTAAACTATAGTTACACTTTTTGGGGGCAAACGATATAATATAGCATATGCTTATTAGTTAATAGAAATGTCACATGAGATATTTAATTAAAAAAAGAGAAAATGTTACTGTTTTCAAATGTTTGATATTGTTAGAAACCTATGATTTCGTTCTCAGCATGAATAATATAAGAAATACTTTTTACAATCAACCCTGTAGGTGCTGATGGAGAGTCGCATTGAGGATGCCAGGGATTAGAGACAAACTTGGCGACTATTTGACTACAAAATGGATAGTGCTCGAGAATTTTATCAATCTTCGAGAATTTCATCAGTATGTCCATTAGGAATATAGATACGTCTGATTGGCCTAGAAGATTCTAGGTCCACCTTCCGGGAACTATAAAAGGCCCGCACTCTTAAGTTGCATTGTAGTCGGTGGTGAATTGTAGTCGGAGTCGTCAACAAATAACGAGTCTTCGAGAGAATAGCGAAGCAATGGTAGAGTGCCAGATTTGTGTGGAGCTATTATTGAACTGAGCTGTGAGCATCGGGTCCTGCTGTCTACTGTGGAGGTAGGGTCTTGGAGTGCGCAGTCGACAGTTGTGTAAAGTAGTGAGTAGGCAACTGAAGCGAGCAACAGAGGAGTGTTTCAGCCTTCTTTAGATACCGCAGAACGGAGCTCCGAGGATCCCTTCTAATGCTGAATTCTGTCCGATCGCTTTATATGCTGTACATGTTGTTACTACCGAATTTCTACATAAGGGATACTATTTTTTTTGTACTCTACTATGCGTTCGTCTCGGTTGTACTGAGTTGTTGTCTTTGTGCTGTTCTGCTATCGTTTTTTTTTCTACTGAAGCCTGCTGATTGTATTTTTCACGCCATACACCCACTACATAAAAAACCCGACGGTTATCCGCAATAATACATTCATTTGAATAAAAAGATAATGTAACAAAAATTATCAAATATATTAATGTATTATCCATTCTATTATATTATTCTAGAATATTCTTTTGGCACACCTTTATATTTTTTTTAAAATGATATTTTAATTTCCTATTGATTTTTTTCACTGTCACTCGATCTGTAATTTTAAAAGTCAATAAAAGCACTCTGTGTATTATTTTAACCCAAATAGCATAGTCCTTTGTATTATAATATGATAGCAAGTGATAGTATATTATTTAATATTAAACAATATATTTATACAGTTGCGAATATTGTTTGACGTCATGTAATGTTGTACAATATATTTGTGTAACTGAAGCATTGCAACCTTTATCAATCTGACACTCTTTCAAGATATAGGTTGAATTAAATAAATATGCTTCAAAACTGATTTTGAGGAAATTATTATACATTATAATAATTAATTAAATGTTTTTGAACAAAAAGATTATTGACAAAACCAACTACATAAATATTATCGATATATTGTTATTAATGATGATTTTGTTATTACCCATTAATAAATATCATTTTGTTCTGAATATATTAACCATAATCAATTCTGGAGGTCTTTTGGTTCATCGAGTACATAAGTTGCACATAATTTCCTTTTTTGTATGTGTGTTTGGTATTAATAATCACTCCTAACAAGTTTTTTTTTTGCATCAAACTGCAGAGAAAATAACTAAACTTTGTTATTAAAATCTTTTATTAATTGAGTTTTTAGCAGTTACTAGTTTATTTTCTATGTGTATCATTCTAATATATAAATAAAAAAAATAATTTTTTTCATAAAATTGAATAACTGAAACCGCTCATCCAAATAAAAAAATAATGAATGAGATTTTTTTACAACAATATGAGTTGATGAAAACGATTGTTTAGTACAATTAATAAACTCTCGTAATTCATGTTATGAATTACTTTAGTGGCATTTATATTAAAAGACATAACTAATGCTATTTTGGACACTTCTATAATTATATTCATGTCAAAGATCTGTCATTAGACTTTTCATTGTCATTAACTTTGTAAATTATGTTAAGATTATAAATTAATTTAGAGTTGCGTATATTAGACGGCATGCCTCATGCTAGATCTTCCATTTCTGTAAATATATTTATATCAAAGTTATTGCATTAGACTTTACTTTTTACTATTTATTATTTTGTTGAAATATAAGCAAAACTTTTTTTGTGAGATTTGACAGAAATGTATATGTTTGGAGCACACAAAACACATTTGCTCAAATTGCAAAGCAGCAATGAAATAACAATGAAACTATTTTCTTTCTTTTCACTTCTAACTTTCAATTACTTTTTCCTTTTTATACATCAATTCTATATTTTTGCACCTATATTTTATATGTAAATTGTTCTGTCAAAATATCGACAATTTTATTTATATTATTTTAAAATCAATTCAGTTAACCTGTGGTCATTTTATATTGTTATTGAAATCAATGTTTATTTTATTTCTGTTTAAGTTAAAAATGTTTAAAGCGATATTAGTTATTAATTCTAAGCTCTTTACAATATAATTTTAATAGTTAAGCTTTTGAAAATTTACAGTTTACTATAACGTATGTGGGAAATTCACGCGACCTTTCATGTTGGTATGATGACTGCGCCCGCTGGAAGGATAAAATATAAATAATAACAAAAGTACATTCTAAATAAGTTTTTAAAAAATTAAAATCTTCAATAATTTTTATGTCAAGATTTAATGAAATACTTTTTCGTCTATTTTTTTATTTATTGTCGCTTTGTTTTATATGTTATTTTCAAATAATTTTATGAAACAGAAAGAGTATAATATTTATGTTTTAAACATAAAAAAATTCTGTATAAATTTCTTTTTTAAGATGTACACATATTATGCTGGAAATTATAACTTTTAGTTTAGCCTCTGAGAACCTTTACAATTTATAATGCTGATTTTTTTTGATACAAAGTCTTTCAAATTTAATTTTTTTCCCTTTGTAAAAATATTGTTTTTAATCATACTTTCTGAAAATTTCAGTTGAATGCAAATTTCCTATACATCACTTCTACGAAAACTAATTTTAACATTTTACCCATTATATTCAAAATAAAAGCATTTTAATTAAAAATGACAAACAATTAATTTACTTACATTCCATGTCTTAATAAGTCTGTTGCAGCTTTCAATTCAAAAATTGCATCTGCATGCAAAGTAATTAAAATGTAAATAAATGTAATTTGTTACTTTGAGTTTATAATAGCTATGAATTAATAACTTCGAAAATTAAAAATCGTTTACAAAAAATGCATCTTAGGAAATGACTCTATACATGTTATGCCCCAAAAATATTTTAAATCATCAAATAATAATTCTTTATTATGCACATACATAACGCGCTCCTCATTTTAAAGTATTAATTAACGTAAGTATTACTACACACATACTTGTTTATTATCACACATTCAACTGATTTTATCTTAAATTCTGCTATAAATAAAGATTGGTGTTGAAATAAAAGCCAATATATAAGAAATTTAAAGTAAAGAGCGGTATTTCAAATTATCTGTAAGTAAGTTTAATTGCATTTAAGTCAAATAAACAAGTTGATGAAAGCAAATAATATTAAAAAATAATTCGATTCCTTCTTTATTTTAGTTACTTGTTACTAAATAATTATCAAAAAATATTAAGCAAGAAAAAATTATTTTCACAAGAATTAAACATTTATTCTTCACCTTGACGTGAAAAATACTAAAATACCCGCAACATACCTATTGATCTATAGTTACTGTTGATCTTAATTTTTATTACAAACTTCTAGAACTCTTTTTAAATCATAAAAATTAATTTAATTTAATTATTAAATTAATATTAAAAACAGTTGATGTATAATATTAAAACTTCTGTGGATGAATAAAATGCATTTTACAAACGATTGGAAATTTGAACAAGACATATAAACAAATACAGTAAAAGATCTTTATTCACGGGGTATGCGTTCCATAAATATGCCGCGAATGCAGAAACCGTGAATACGGAATGGTAATTTATAATAGGGCATACGTTCCCTAGGTAACAAAATAAAAATTATATATATATATAAAATCAATTTAATTGAAGTTTTTGAACATTTTGATTAATTATCTTAAGTCTTAGGCAATGGTTTGAAGAATTTTGTGAATTTCTCTTGCTTGACAGTTTTTAAAAGCTCCTTCAATTCAGATTGATACGCATCAGTCGCAATAGCAATTTGCCTCTTAAAAATACGATTTCGTTCCATAGACGGATCAATTTTCATAAAGAAATCTCAAAACTCCTTTGTCATTCTTAAACCTTCACTAAGATTTTTAAATTAAATGTCACGTTTCCAGTGCTTGTTGAAGCCTCTTCTTTAATGAGCTGTGAATTTAATATTTCCCCCAAGTCGGTTTCATTAATTGTCCATTCTTCATCTTGCGATTCAAGCAATTCCTGAATGTCACTTGATTCTATCTGCTCGAACCCATCTCGTCCTATTCTATTCGTGATTGCGGCTATGTTTGCAGTTAGCATTTAACAACATACTTTAGACAAAGTTGTAATAAGATCTATTTTACTTTTTTTATTAGTCCATTTGACGGCATTTGCAAAGGATATTGGGTTGGATACCTATTGGAATCCTTTTATTATTATGTATGTACTTATTAGATCCACGGATAAAGGAATCGGGTCTCATTTTTTTAATCCGCGAATGAAGGAAGCGCGAATACGGAGCTTTTTCTGTACATGTATAGGGAGAATATGAACTAGTAATAGGAATTGAAAAATGAATTTATAAAAATTTTATCTATCTACTGATTTTAGGTAACTGTTATTACAAATTTCTGTAAATACTGCAAAAATATCAATGCATTAATGTACAAAAACATATTTGATGGAATTAAACTTCCCAATTTAAAATTGGCAAGAGTGGTCTCCTCATAATGTTTTTTCACACTTCCTCAAAATTTACTTTTATATTATAAACTGCTTGTCATTGGCGGAAAATAGTCATGAAAGAGCCTATTGGAACACAGTTATTGGTGACTTTAAAAGATAAATAGCCGTTATGTAGTAATTACACTAGAACCAGAACAAAGCATGTATATTTTGCATTTTTTTGACCGAATGAAACATAATTTTGCATATAATTACAATGGTAATGGCAAAGTTACTTAACAAATTTTATGTATTTAAGTTATTTTCGGTCACCGAAATTTTTATGCTTTGTGAAGTTACAATTTGACAGACGATCAACCCCTTTACGGATTATTTTCCAAGTTTCATAGGTAACCCCACTTTAGGGTTTCAATTTTTGTCCATTTTTTATAATGTTTTATTTCAATATTTTGTAGAAATTTACAAACTTGAATTATAGAGCAAATGCCAAATTATTTCCTCTTGCTGAATACGTGTTTGAATCAGGGTATTTGCTATGAATGTGTATTACTGATAAACACATGATTCAAAAATTGTGTTTTTTGGATTTAGGGAAGTCTGAAGCTTTGAGATTCTTCAAAATGTTGAAATAATTAATAAGTACCAAAAAATATTGTTTTCGCAAGAATTGAATTATTCCCTTTCACGTGAAAAATACTGAAATTCTTGCATTTTTATCGATTGTGCTACGACATGTTGATTTCAATTTTCATCACAATGGGCTAAAACTCCAATTAAAGTGTTGATTTCACTTTTCATCACAACGTTCTAAAACTCCAATTAAAATATTAAAAATTTATTTAATTAAATTAATGAATTAATATTTTAAAAAATACATTAACATCGAGTGTCATCCACTTCAAGTTTAAAAAATATATTTGGACTACAATAAACGAATAAAAAATATTTTTAACAACTGAAAATTTGAACAAGATATATAAATAAACATATATAGGGAGAGTGTGAATTAGTAGAGGAGATGGATTGAGGGTGAACAAATTTGACATATAATTAAAAATATATATACAAATTTGGTATCATGCCAACATCCCAATTCAATTTGACCTGCTTAATGAATCTAATCTCAGTCAGACGGGCATTTTTCAAACTCAGGATTGTCTAAAATGTAGTCAAAATCATGGCTTCGATTATATCTATAATTCAATACTTTCTCTATAGTTCGCAATATGATAAAAATCTTGAAATATATATAAAAAAATAATGTAATGTATTTGAAATACCTGAAAAGTAAACTGACAATACCCTATAACTATTTTTAAATTATTTTTATAATAAAGAACAGAGTAAAACGTATATTCTAATGGTCAAAATTCAATATTATGCTACAGATAACAATTGTTAAAGCTTTTGTACTGTTTGACTAAATTACTTTCTTGCCGTTGTCGGAAAAGAAATATAACAGAAAGTAAAAAGAAATTATATCAAGTACAAAAAATACCAATGTGAAAAATGTGCCTCATCTTATAATAAGGCCATGTACAAAATGTCAGCATTTTATCACAAAAAGTCTCAAAGATCTGAAACTACATAAATGCTGAATTAAACCACTTTTCGATGCCTGGATATGAGTTCGCAAAGATGAAAATAACATATCGGATGCTGGTGTTTTAGGGGTCCTACACAAATTAATAAATGAAGTAATGATTAAATAAATAAATAATAATTTTGCTCTTTATTTTTTCAAAAAAACACTTTTAAGGAAACAACTTAAAGGAAAGATTACTTAAAAGATTATGTAAGGTTTATTACAAGTTAATTAACAGTAATATTTTTAAGCTGTATTCTGTAATTCATGATATAAGATTTTAAAGTATTTTTCAGGAAGCATAGACTTTAAAAAATATATTTAAAAGCATATTTCATTGATAATATTAGTAATTTTTTATTTCATTACGATGCATCCGTGCGTTACGTCATCTGCACTAAAACTGTAAACATTTGCATTTTAATTTATGATTTACCTTTCACTTTGTTTTAAGATATTTTTTTGAGATTTTTCACGATTTAGTTTAAAAACGATTAAATTGATGAAATTTTGCAAATGGCCTTATTAGAAGATGGAGAATGAGTTACTTATTAAGATTTTTTTGTTAAGGCACCGTTAAAAAATTTAAATTTAGCAATTTTGAAAGTTTAATCCCTTGGAAATTTTAATCGATAACATTTTAAGCCTTTTTTACACAAATTTGTAATTCCCAGTAAATGTATATGATCAATTTGTATGGAAGAATAGACATGTTCCAGGGTTTTGACCCCCTGTATATATAGAGTGTGATACCATCCGAGTATTCAGATAAATTTGTTCATTAAATAATTATAAATCAGTATATGTTTAAAATACATAATAGACACAATAAAAGTCTGTAACAATTTTCTTTGATTCTGAGAAAATAAATTAACAAATAAAAAGTAATTTTTAAGAAGAATAAGATTCAGTTTCTATTTCGTTACCCAACAATTAGCACTCAGGAAACCCTCGATGAGTTTAAATTTGTTGAGCTCGGTTAAAATTTGCTGAAGCAGGTAATGAGAACAATTTGTGGTGCCAAATGTCACTTAAATTCCCTTAATGCGTTTTAAATGTCCAAATGTCTGGTTTAGAGCAGTTATTAATGGGTTTATTAAAGACATAAATCATTATCGGTGTACGAACTTTCTATTTCCTGGTGACAATTAAATCAATGAGCAATAGACTCATAAATTAACGGCAAGATCTATAATTATAATACTTCCTATTGTTTGAACATTGTCCATTTTTCATTCTTTAAGACAATATTATGAAAGAATTATAATATTTTAAATATGACATTTGTAACAAAGTTACATAATTTTTTTAACTTAATTTGTTACTATATTTGTTGCAAGAAAGTCTAAAATCGTTTGTAAAAAGTGATTATTGCTTTCTGATATATTTAGTACAAGTCTAAATGTATCAAGTGCAATTGCAAAATTATTAATTCTTGTATTTGTATTTGGTTCATCTTTTAAGCAATTTATATGTATATAAAAAAAATCGAGTTTTGTTGATGGTTTCATCAATTCATGTTAATATTATGGTATCAAATATTGTCCCAAGATATTATCTCACGGAATTCCAGAAATTGTGAAAATAATTGTTTTTATGTGAATGATTATTATTAATTCATCAACTGTAAAATTTTGAATAAAACAAAGAACTAAATATTGGAAAAATGTGACAGATTTCTAAAAAAATATATTTAAGCTTTAACAATAGTATTGCAATTCGTTTCAAATAACAGCTTGAAATTTGGAGTATATTTGAAACTCATGATTTAATAGAACGAGAAATTAAATTTGATTATTAAACATTAATATGATTTTTTTAATTTGAATTGTTTTAAGTTCTTAAAATCTTAAAATAAGTTCACGATAATAAATAAAATATAGGTGAGATGAAATTCTAAAAAAAGTACGTATGTTTGAATAACTTTTTAATAGAAAATAGTAGAAAAATCAATTTCCAATAATTAATAAAATCCAAGAATGGAAAATTATTTTAAGGTATCATAACCTGATTGGAAAAGGTTTTTTCTTTTATACTATTTGATAGGGGACGAAAATTTATTCGATTTTTGGAGTGCTTCATTTCACTTGTTTCCACTGAATAAGAGAGCGGAATCGACTAATGTAAATCATTTCAGGATCCACTTAACAAGCTAGTCTGTCCTGTCAATTCAGGTTAATTATTTTACAGTGTGTCGCAGATTGGCGTTTAATATTGTTACGGATTCCACCGGGTTCGCTTGTTAGTGGGTATATGGCGCGAGGACACAATCAGTAGGCCTTAGTAGAAAGCAACAACGGCGTTTATTTACAGAAAGAACCTAATATAAATATGACGAATACATAGAAGACAAATATGTATTGCCTAGACGAAGACAAGTCCACATACAGCAGCACTCTACATCAAACAGTAGCTTAAAACTCTTAAACGTAGTAATAACAGTCACAGCATACAAAGCGACCAGACAGAATTTGACGGAAAAGGGAATCTTTATAGATTCAGTCTACGCTCTCTAAATGGCTAAAATTTCCATTGTCTCCTCGCTTTAGCTGCGAAACTGGCTGCCAACTCGCTACTTCGCACATAACAAGATGTTGGTTCGTTTAACTCTGTTTCCCAATTCCAATTCCTTTCTCTACTCCTTGCAGCTGAATCTGTCGGCCTTTTATAGCTCCCGGGGGGAGGGGTAAGCCGGGAAGATTCGAGGCTAATAGTTCTTATCTAGGTTCTTAATGAATGAATCGATAACATTCGTGAAGTTTCCAGCATTATTCATTTTGTTGCAAAATCCATCACTAAGTCGACAAATTTCCGCAAAGCTCCGATATTACTGTGACACCTTATCAACAGGGCTGATCATAAAACAGTCTTTCTTATTTAAAACAGTCTTTAAATTATTTGTTATGGAAAGCAAGATTACAGGTTTGTAGCAATATTATCCGAAAACAGAATTTGTGTTTCAGACGCATTGTTTTCCAGTAGATTAAAAAATAACCAAAAATTAAATTTTAGTCAAGAAATCAAATTAAAATTTGGTTTAATTAAGTCGTTTCATTTTTGAATTTTTGCTTTTACAACTTTCTGAATGTACAGAGAGCAGATAGTTAACCCCTCATTGGAATTAGCCCCAAATTGTATAGATATCTACAGTATAGATGTTGATTTTGAGTATCAAATTTTATCTATCTAGTTCATCTTGTTTTACAGATCTAGTGATAATCGATAATTCTTAAAGATAAACAGACGGAATTCCTCTGAACAGACTTGACTCAAAATTTAATAGAAAACTGCTAATTTGGTGTTAAGACCTTATATTAAATTTCATTCATCTAGTTCAAAGCGTTTTTTAGTTATGTTTATCACAGACAGATAGACTAACAATATCCAAATATTTGTTTTTAGATCTCACAAAGTTTTAAGTCATGGAGATTCGTCAGAATCTTATTTCGAAGTCTTTGACGAATACAATGCTTTCTTTATCAGACATACTCGTTAAAGTAAGGACAAAGGAATGAAAAAAGAAAAAGAACGAAGAGCGAATTCTAAGTTCAAAATATAAAAAATAGTGCGAGAACGTTCAGTTTCTTTACCAGGTAATCCATCTTTTTTAACATCTAAGCCCCACCTCTAATAGAAAAAAAAATCCGTTCAAGACAAGATTTAACTAGATGGCGTATAAAATGTTTGAAATCAGTCTTAAACAATTTTAATACTTAACTAGAGAAGTTAAATATTTTTGCAGTAAAAGGAGAATCCATCATGTATCACGAATAACCCAAACTGTCATCGGAGAGTGAAGTAAAATTAACTAGACTTGCTAAATTATGAGGGAAATTACTAGGACTTAATACGCTCAACAGAGCGTTTAATTACTTCTCTAGAAAATACTATGCATGAGCTTCGTCATGAATCAAAGTCACTTAAGGAAATTGCTTTTTTTTCTTAATGGATCTGATTTTTCTAACCTTCTATTCCTTTTTTTTTTTTTTTTTTTACTTTTCGACTTTTTTTTCAGAATAAATTCTTGCATTACACTTGTTAGGAAAAAAAAAGGTTTTCATTTTTCTTTCAAATGATAAACGAATGTTTTGGTATGCTAATTAAGCCCGAAATCTTTATTATTAGAATAGATATAAGAAGGATTTCATTATATATATTATGTCATATAAATGTAATAAATGATTTAATGTATATACTGAAGTGGCATGTTATTTTGAAATTTGAATACTTTCATATTAATAAAAGCTTGATATTTCAAATAATTTATTAAAATAATGAATGTATCTGTCAGTTTTAAACGGATAAAATTCTTTTAAAATTTTTATGAAAATGGAAATTTATTACCTTGACCAAATTAGAAATATTCCACATAAATCTGAGAAGTGTACATATGGTGTTCAAATGAAACGAAATTGCGATTATAAATGAAGATTTTATTCAAAGTATACATCACAGCCATGATAGCATGATGATCATCACAGCCATGATAGCATGATGATCATCATAGTCAGCATGATGATCCCTTTGTTTAATGAGCCAAAAGATACCTTGTTCCCAAAATACCTGTGGCCGTGACGAGACCAGTCCTTTACATTTCCACTTTACAGTCCTAATCATTTCCATTTTAATTTAAAGCATAAATTCCACAGTGCTGACAGAAAATTGGAGATATACATATTGCGTAATGGCCGAAGGTCTTAATGATATAATGAGTGAATTATATCAACTATCAAAATCTGGGGCTTTAAAATATTTTGATGAATAATATATTGAAATGGGAGTTACATAAAACATTTAATTATAAAAATTTTAACGAGCGTTAAAAGGGACGAACCGGCTGATCACCATAGACGGCTAGTTTTAAAATAAATGCAGGATATCATGCTATTGAGATCTGTTTCACTGACTTGTGTTTACCTGCTTTGCGTGAAAAGCTTCATTATGCTGTGTGAGCGCCATCTTTTGCTCAGTTTTGGTGTAATGTTTTATTCATAAATGAAAAAAAAAAGACGATGTGTATCTCTTCATATTCAAATAATATTAAGACAATAAGAAATTCACAAATAATATTTCATAAGGATTAAGCAAATAAGGAAGTAAACAAAATCATTAGCTTTTTCGCCATGGAAAATCTTCTTTCATTCTCTAATTCAAATATAAATTGTAGGATAATGTTAATATTTTTTTCACAGTCATACATCAGCATTAAAATTTCCTAAATGAAAATATAAAGATTTACTGCTATTATTTCTATTTTTGACATTCAACTGATATATTAGTAATGATTTCATTTAGCAAGATTATGAATGTTTAAATCTTTTATTTTAGATTTTAATTACCTTTATCATAAATATCTCCTTTAATCATAGAATAAATCCTTGGAATATTTTAATTAAATTTAGAATAATATGCTTTTATATCTCAACAATTCAAAAACAATTTTAATTACATTTGCGGTTTAGTGACTAGAATAAATTGCTTCAGAAATGACCTCATGCATTTTGTAATTTTTGATTCTCATATTTAATTCTAAGCTGAAACAAAAGCTCGCATAGGTTTTCTTATTATTTAGTTGGAAAACCATTTAATTTTCATTGTTTTGGAAATAATATAACCGAGGGCTTCATTTATTTTGTAATCTATTTATTGATCATTCATAATCTCTGAAATTACTGCAGAGAGAATTTAATTGTTAAAACTTCTTTAACAATGAATTTAGTTTGTTTTATATGATAAGGAAAATAAATACCTGTTTACGAAGTTATTCATTCTCCTTGTTTATCGACATTCATTGAAGTCCATTTATATTCATATGGTTAGCTCCAAATTCCCTATTTTTAATTTATTTTGTTTCGCTTACTAAAAGAGAAAAATGCAGTCTGTTTGTTAGGAAAAAGTCTCTGTATCATGTAAGTTATTTTTATAAATTTCTTCAAAAATAGCTTGTAATATTATTTATAATCAAAAGATTTAATTATTGGGATTATGTTTCTTTAAATGTATTACATGGACATCTATCTAACTCAGTGTTTACATAAGTGAAAACTACTATTAAAGAATCATGTTATCTTAAAAACTTCACGTAGTCATGTAATTCCCCTTGAATTATTAATTAGAGGAAATCTACTTCAAATATTTTTATTTTCCAGTTGATTCAATAACATTCTTCCTTCTAAAGGTCTTTACTCCACTAAAGCCTAAGAAGATTATCCTCAGAAAACAGTATGTCTCAGTAAAATTACCTCATTCTAAAAATTTGTCTGTAAAATTAACATAAAATTACCTTACTTACATCTCTTAAAAATTACTTTAGTATATCAGCAAGGATTTTCAGAAAACATATGCAACAATTTAGTGAAAATTGAGGCTTTACAAATTTTACTTTATTTACCCTCGTGAAAAGCTGCCTCATCATGTCAGCAAAAGTTTTCAGAAAACGTATGCAATAATCTAGTTAAGACTGAGGATTCAGAATGTTTACCTTATTTACTCCTCTTAAAAATTACCTCAGCATATCAGCAAGCGTTTTCATAAAAAAATATGTAATAATCATAAAGTGGAGTATTCAAAATGTTATGAATGTCTTCATAGATATCATAGTTAGTCTTTGTATCTATTTCCAAAATGAATATTGATCAATAAATTCAAAATTATAATTCAATTTTTATTTAGAAAATATTCTAAATTTTGTGAGAATATCTAATTTTAAACTTTCATTTACAGTTTTAAAAATTGTTCTTTTGTTGGCATTTTTATTCTCATTTTTTTCTTAATTACCTTCTCATAAAATTCTTAAAAGGGTTGATGTAAAAATAACTAGAAAATATAGGAGAAAACTTTAAACAGAGGATGAAAAAAATAATCAACCTTGCTTTATACTACTATCATCCAAAACTTCATCGTTTGTCCGGACTCTAACAATACACTAACATTGTATAACAAATGCTTTGTTTATAAATTCATAAAAAAAAAATTTAAAGAATACATAGATTTTTGAAATTTAAATTTTCAGATCTTCTTAAACCTTTCAAATTCTTAAATTCTTAAAAATATCTTAAAATTTTACATAATTATTTAAACTTTGTATAGTTTTAACTACCAAGGTTGAAATTAATTTAACATTTGGTAGTTAATATTTTTATTATTCAAAGAAATGTAATCAATTACCTAAAAGCTGCCAAATACACGTTGAAAAGCAAATGTGGAATAAAATCACTTTTTATTCTATACTAGGCACCTTTAGTGACCAACACAAACGTAATTCTCTTTAAACTTTTGATAATTAACTATTTTATGCATATCCTGTATTAATGGATTTTTCATCAAATTATTTTAAACTACAAATTTTAATAATCATATAATTCATAATATTGTAATTGCATTTAGCCATAACATAATATGTATATCTCTCATTTTCTTTTAGCTCTCGTAGAATTAATGCTTTTAAGTGGAAATAATTTATCTGCAATTAATATAAGAGCATTATTTACTGGAACGAAGAATTGTTTTGAATATGAGTATTGAAAACAGAGTCGTTGCATATTTAAACATTATGATGCTAATGAATACTTGTTTTATGTAATATTTGAAGAACTTTTTAACAACAGTTTCCCAGATTCATTACGAACAGATCGATAAATTAGCAATATTTAGTTTTATATGCCTCTAACAGTAAGAAAGTAAGCATAATCGTTTGAAATAATCGGTCGAAAAATGTTAAGCCATCAAAATCAAGTTCACATCTGTTGAAAATAGAATTGTCAGCAATCATAACACAATGTACCTTAATGGGCGTTTGAATTTTCCAATTATGGTAACGGAAATGCGTGAATTTTCTATACCAGTTGGGGCAATGCTGCGCAGATTAGGAATTTGTAATTTCTTTTATTATGTTATATATTGATTCAAAAGTACATCAGAATGAATCTGAAAGATCAATTAATTAACATTGTTTGCTATTAAATGCATAAAACACCAAGAAAAAAATCATTTGAATTTATTTAGCCTAACCACATAAGTATAAGGGAAAAAACTGAACCACTGACAGTGGTTGAGTGAAAAGGTTTTTTTATGGGAAAGTTAATTTTTAATTAATAATTAAATACTAATTAAAAATTTTAAAAAGGGACCTCAGATGCACATTCCTGACCTCTACGGTATGCATGTGCTAAATTTAGTAGCTATTAGTCGAACGGTCTGACATGTAGAGCGTCAAACCACTCACGCAATCTCTCACACATTGAGCTTTAACTATAAGTATAGATATAGATTTTTAATTTTTTGCATAAAACTAATTTAGAATTTCTTCTAAATGCATTTTTTGAAAAGGAAGGTCATTTATAATCGAATAATCATTTATAATCATATAATTCTTTTTCTTGCGCTAATTTACTTCTGTAATTGTAACTTTCTCAAATTCAAAATTTTTGATAATTTTTTTTTTTGAAAATTTTACAGGTTAACGTATAAACCATGTATTTTAACAAAATTTGATAAAATAATTTATTAGTTCATAAATTATTTTAAAATAATTTATCGTATTGGACGAATAAACAATCGCTCATTTAGACATATTTTACAATTATTTTAGTGCTTAATAGAGCAAAAAGTTGTAAATTTCCTGTCATTCATTAGTTGAACCTCAATATATTAAGGCTAGACATAAATACGATATTTCTAATTTTAGATCTTAATTTCATAAGTTGTATGTTAGGGTCTGAACAAATAATATTCTAAAATTCTAATTTTGGCTTATACTTCTTATTAATTTTTTTTTCAATTATCAATTTTCCTAAAAATAGATTTTTTTTTTTTGTTTCGGAATATTTTTTTCAATTTAAGTTTTTGCCATAATTCAAAAATATACGGTTTATTTTAAATTAAAAAAATATTCTCCCAGATGCAATAATTTTCAGTTATTTATTCTTTCTTATATTAAAAGGACAGTGAACTTTTAAATAATCAAAAATGGACAAAAGCCTCAATTTTATATTTATCGTTTCATCAGCCAAATTATATGTTTTTTTTAACAGGGTCAAAATATATTGTTCAATAAAATCAATATTTGAATTGTTAAGAGGAAAAATAACACATCTTAATGACTTCCCTTAGAATGATATTGTAATTATATTTAAATATCATTAAAATGTCACAGGTGTTTTAATTTGTGAAGAAATTAAATGAAATGGAATATAAAGATTTCAGTTAATCATTAAAAGTAAAATACATATGCATTTTATGTTTTTGAATTACTTTAACACTATAAAAATCCCTTTTGAACCCTTTTGAAAACATAACATGCCTTTGAAAAATTCAGTAAGAAGGTATCAAAATGTTACTTGAAATTTAGCATTCAGTTTGAATTACGAAATCATACCTACTTTTGTTCCAAATAATTTTACATTGGGTAATAAGAAGATGATTATAAAAATTAAAAAATAAGTCACCTGGACTAACTTAAAATTTTTTTAATGACAAATCACTCAATTTTTTAAATCATATATTTTGTTTTAAAATATGTTTAACAAATTTGCCGCATTTATATTTTAATGCATAGGTATAAAAAATCTCATAAGCCTACTTAAATAATTCCCAAAAGTCTCTATAAAGCCCACTGTCTCTTTAATTTCATTCGATCAGTTAAACTGATATGTATTTAATAAACTTTCTTGAATTATTACGTTTTGCAACCATATAAATAATATTTATGCTTTATTGATAACATCGAATTCCTATATAGAACATTATTTTGTTTTTATCTAATTAAATATTTACTAAACAATGAACAATTATCTTTCTAATTTAACTTATTGTACCTTCTTACTCAAATTTCCCATTAAATTTCAAAGAATAAAACAAAAGTCGTTATTTATTTCGAAATAGATGAATCATAATAAGATAATCAGAATTTATGTTTCGAATTACTTTAAAAAAAATATTTAGATAAATCTGTCTTTTGGTATAACGCATTACTTTTAGCTTTCACTAATGTAGGAAGTATTCAGATTGCATATTGAAAGCAATGCTCAGTAGTGAATACAACAAATGAAAGCACAATTCACGTAATTGGTGATAAGAATCTTAGATCTTTATTCTGTTGTTTATTATACAGATTGTGGTTATAACATTTATTGTGAGGAAAATTACACACCTGGGAGATTGCAGTGGACAATTAAATGCATTATGAATCTCTAATCGATCGATGTCTCATTTATTTGACAAATAGCAATGAGGTAATCTCTATTGGCCGGAATGTAAACAATAATGGGCTTATTACTGTGTTCAGCAAATATGACGGGAAACGGAAGAGAAGATACGGATTTGATGCAAGAGATATGATTGTATAATTTATATTGTATTATAAATTATATGTTGCTGATTATGTTAAACATTGCAATAAAATTCTTAATAAAATTAACATTATTTAGGATGTAGAGAATTATCAACAAAATGAAATTCTCCACTTAATATTTTTACATTTCTACTATTAGCCCATATTCTCCCTATATATATATATATATATATATATATATATATATATAT
>JAPMOQ010018420.1:433811-445011 GCA_026543055.1 Argiope trifasciata
GAACTATGATCAAAAGACACAAATAATAATAAAAATTAAAATGTTTATGCGGAATGGAATGCTTCCATGCTTCCTTTTTAATTTTTCTGCCCCTTATGGAAAATAAAAATAGTAAAGAAGCTAGAACTCCCGTTGTAACTGCAATTTCATACTGTAACCAGAAAAATTTGCATAAAGCATGGTTAGAAGCCATGTTCTGGGTATAAAAGAAGTTAAAAGGTGGGGAATGTCATTCTTATTAGTGATGGCTGTCACGCTGCCAGAACGCGCTTTGCTTGTGAAGTTGTTTTACGAGAATAAAGGAAATGCTCCAGCAGCACTTCGAGAGTTTCGCCGACTTAAGGATTTGCGTAAGGGACCATTGCTTCCACAAGCTCTCAGGAGAATGATCGCTCGATTCGAGGAAACTGGACATCTTGGAGTTCAGCCTGGTCGAGGACGCAAACCGGTTCGTTCAGATGTCGTTGAAGATGTTGCCACCGGTATTGTTGAACAGTCAATGGATAATGTTTTAGGCTGCAGTAGTGCACGTGCAGTGTCACGACACTTGGGTGTTCCCTATAGCACAGTGTGGAACGTACTCAGAAAAATGGTGCATTGTTTCCCGTACAAAATCCGCCCTAATCAACAATTGCTGGCCACAGACAGGGAGATGCGACTGACCTTTGCATTGACATTTCTTGCTAGAGTTGAAGTGGATGCATCGTGGCCGTGGCAGATTCTGTGGAGCGATGAGGCCCATTTCCACCTCAGTGGAACAGTGAACACCCATAACTGTCGCATATGGGACACGACAAACCCCCGTACCTTCCAAGAGATTCCACTCCACTCACCGAAAGTTACAGTCTGGTGTGGATTCACAGCCACATTCATCCTTGGACCGTTCTTTTTCGAAGAGGTTACTTCCAATGGCCTTGAGACATGTACCGTGACGGCCAACAGGTACAAAAGGATGCTCGAAACATTTGTTGTACCCCATTTGCAGCAGCGCCAATGCCTTGACACCATTACTTTTATGCAAGATGGAGCACCTCCACACATTGGACTCCCTGTGCAACAGTTTCTTCGCCAACATTTCACCACTGACAGAATAATCAGTCGCGCGTTTCCGACAACTTGGCCATCTCGTTCACCGGATCTTAATCCGTGTGATTTTTGGCTTTGGGGACACTTAAAAAACCTTGTTTATCGAGAACGTCTGATAACCTTGGCAGATTTGAAAGAGAGTATCAGTCTGCATGTGAGAAGCATCTCAGATGACCAGTTACGATCCTCAGTTGAACAAGCTGTCCACAGACTTCACATTTTACATCTTCAGGAAGGGAACCATATTGAGCAGCATTCCCTGCATCGATAACGTCCTTGTTTCATGTATGCTTGGTACTTTCAAATAAAATGTGTTTAAAACGTGTTTTTGTGTCTTTTCAGCATACGTCCAGTGGTACAGCGCCACCTATCGGTGATTTCTGGAACTAAATTTTTTTTTCGTGAAATCCGTTTCCCCATTTTTTGAATAGTATGTCCACAAATTTTCAAGCCTTTACACTGAGTAGTTCGATATCCAGGGAGGTCAGAGTAGGGGTGTTTTATTTCTGGCCACCCGGTATATGTCTTGTTCAAATTTTTAATCGTCAGTAAAATATATTTTATTCATCCACTCAAATAGAAATACATTTTAAATTTGTAATGGGTGAAACTTGATGTTAATACATTTTTTAAATGAATGCATTAATTAAATTTCGTTAATTTTAATTACTTTAAATATAGTTTTAGCATTTTGTATGAAAAACGAAATCAACAGACAGTAGCTCAATCTATAAAATGCGAGGATTTTAGTATTTTTCAGGTGAAGGTGAGGAATGCGAGTTCAGTACTTGGGAAAATCAATAATGGATAAACTAATTAATTATAGTTTTATATGGGAGAAAAAATTCTCCTATATAAGATATTTAGCAGGATGAAAATATTGGAATAAACACCATCAGTGGCAAGGCTTGTAGATAACTGGATTTTTTTTGTCTCTTAATATTGCGATTCCATCATATGTATATGCATATTTTTATTAATTGTTATTATTTGATTAAAGGTCAGTAAAACAAAAATATTTTTTGTTGACCTATGTAGATATTTACTTAACTTTTTTTAATCTTACTTCTTTATAAATTCATTTCATAAATATGGTCTATTACGAATAAATTACATTACCAAAATCCGTGGGTTTAACTCATAAGTTTTTGAACTATCGCATTTACAATCAGAAAGACAGGAAGCAAAAAATATATTTTTGGGATGTATGGATTCGTGAAAATCTCAAAATCATATTTTGTGGGATTGCAATGCTTCGATACCCCTCATAGAGATTTTTAAAAATTCTTTGTGAGTTTAGAATAATCATTGAATTTGTTAAACTTTATCAAAAATTGCTTAAGGTGCCTGTCACTTCTAAATTTCTCAAGGAAAGAATTTGTCAGCGTTAGATATTTTATTAAAACTTTGTCAGTTTCACAAAAAAAAATTCACTCACTAGCTCTGAAACTGATGTTACGATGCGTCGTACTGTGAGAACAATTTTATATCCTGAAAGAATCTGTTATTTTTTCCTCCGACAAAATGCCAATTAATGGAAAGCTGTTCCGTTGAAAAGAAACAAGCTAGAACACTTGTTTCGACTTATCAGTGTAAAGGATTTTACTCCTTCACTTGTTAAGAAAAATTTAGAATATTTAACTGAATACATAAACAATATTTAAAAACAAGTTTCAGATCATTGAATACAAGTGAGTCTGAAAATTCTTAAATATAAAAGAAAGTTCCTCTGAAAACTTTAGCTAAGGGGATGGTCAGAAATTATCAACTTCTAGATAAGAAAATTTTTTTTCTTTTATGAACACAGAATAAAAAATCTTAAAAACTTATTTCTGTAACATAATTTGCATATCTTGCTTATTTTCTTTTAAATTCAACTGAAAGTTTAAACTAAGTTTTGTCAAAATTAGTTGATATGCGGCAGTTTAACAAAGTGAATTTTTGAGAATTACCAAAAACATTTACAACAAGTAATTCTTGGCGCAATGGCATTATAGAAGTTCAAGATTTCGATAAAATCTTATCAACTATGCAGTATTTGAATCTCTACTGTTTATCAACTGATTACATTTTCTGATGAAAATCATTATAGTCTGTAGTTTCGAAAGCAAAATTGGTCTAAAAAAAGTATTAAAAAATGAAGTCAATTCCTTCTTAGCTAAAGAAAGAAGAAAAAAAAGTTCAGCTACATTTTATTAATTAATTACAATTAATGCAAACATGTATAGGCACATGACAGCATCACAATATTAAGTGGCAAAAGAAATTATTTCCAATGATCTACAAGCTTCACCTCTGACGGTATTTATTAATTAATTTTTATCCTGTTGAATATCTTGTACAGTAAAAAGATTCTTTTTGTTGAAATTTTCATATTATTGATCATATAATAGCTTTTGGGCATTTCTTTGGTAAAAATATATAAACTTAGGAAAAATAATAAAAAATAATTACTTGATTTTGTTGTGTAGTTACATCCTTTTACTTTGACCAAAGCATGATGAAGACTATTTTTTAATGATTTTTTTAATAGTAGAAAAAAATATTTTATTTTATTAGATTAGCATAATAAGTTTTCAATTTATAAATAATTTTGAACAAAAATTATCCTAAAGGCAAATTTATCGTTTTAAATATTAAAAGTGATTCAGGTATTTTCAGAAAGAAACTGCTTGTTCTACTACCTAATAATTTTAAAGATTGTATTACAAGTTAATTAATATATATTAGACCTTTCTTTGTAGAAATATACCAGGTGCAAGCATATGAAAAAGAGTTAAAATAATTATGCATTTTTTCTATAAAGTGAGAGTAATTTATTTTAAACATTTTATCAAAATATTATATGAGAGCCACCCCTGAGAGCCAAAGGGGTATTTCCTACTTCATACGAAATTCCAAGTGTCAAAGACACTGTTAATCTGGTGAAAAAGGCCAATGATAAGAATGCGAATGACCTTTGCTCATGCGCTTTAAATTCACAATTAAAATTTAGAATAAATCCGTATGTGTATTAACGAAAGGTTTAGTTTTGGAATGAAAGGTGTGGAATAATTCAGAGTAACTATAGAATGAGTTTTCGAATTATTATTCAAAATTTAAAAAAAATAATAATAAATCCGCTTTATGGTTTCGATACTCGAACAATGGACCAGCGAAATTCATTAAAACCCTATGCCGCTCTAGCCACCAAGCCACATATTTCTTGAGAGCCCGAGGGGTCTTTCTTTCTTAATACGGCATTCCAAGTATCAAAGGCGCTGGGAATCTGGTGAAAAAGCCGAATTCAAGTTTGTTATTTTTATTTCCTAAACATGCAAACTGAAGAAACAAAATGATTCAGTTTCCCAAAGTTTTAAAGAAGTAGGTAATTATTGTTAGTTAGAGCTTAGGGTTCCAAATTTTCTTAAAATTTAGTGTAAAGACTCAAAAATTTGAATGCAAAATGTGTGAAAGCCAAAAAAATTAATTAAGCCAAAATGTTCAAAAAAGTGCATCAATTTAGCGTGTTCCAACTAGTATAAACAAAATACCTCGCCTGCTTTTCTTTATTTGTGAAAAAAATGCATGCAATTTTTTTTTCTTTTCACAAACAAATAAACGCAGGCGAGGTATTTTGTTTATACTAGTTGGTACATGTAAAATTGATGCACTTTTTTGAAAACTTTTTCACAAACTTCAAATCCCTTTTAATTTTTATTATTCCTTTTTTATTTTTTAAAGTTTCTGATTTAAAAAAAAACTGATTAGCTTTTCTCACTACAAAATTTTGGCCTTCTATTAATTCTGTTATAACTATAGACTTCAGGCATTTTTTTTGTTGTTGCATCATTGAAAATTTAACAACTGAGCATTGAAAATGGGTTTTTTTTTTGTTTAATATTTCGAACGTTGTAAGAACAAACTCAATTTAAGTTGACTTGTCAAGAAAAATGCTGGAAAAGTTGTCAGAAGAGCCTCTGATTGATTGTCCTTTAATGTTTCAACACAAATTACGTCGCTAATGGCAAAACCACAGATAAAATTCCAAGGAACAACCTCGTGTGATAATCTACATTTCCAAAAGATTTGAAAGGGAAAGAGCAATTCTCGATTTTATTAGCCTTATCATAAGAGAAGATTCCATTCCCCTTCTAACCTTATAATGAAGATGATTGTTCCGAATTTGCGGTCTCGAGATCAAACTGTTTGACCTACAGCGAAAACAACACACTTCGCCCTTTTATAATTTGTAAATTATGAATGTACATTTTGTGTGGAAATTTCCAAAATGTTCATTAAAATTTGTGTTCATGAAAAATTACTTACAATTTTAAAATTTATCTGCATTAAAATCTTAAAATTTTAAAACGTTATTTTTACAATATGCGATTTTATTTATACATTTGGATATATCATCAAGAAAATTCATTCTTTGAGGCAAAATTAAGATCTTGAACTTTATGTGTCTTATTTATTTACATGTTAATTATTTTCTCTTCAAGCACATTGTTTATTTGCATTTTAGTAAATAGCTTTTTACCTTTTGCTTTTAGCTTGGATAATTTTAAGCTTTTAACTAAAACAAAGAAAATGTTTAATTCAAACAAAAATAAAATATATTATTTGAAATATACTAAAATGTTTTTAATTTAATTAAAGTAGAACATTTATACGTCACAAAATTCCGTATCATCGATAAAAAAAAATATTTTGAATTCACAATTAATGTGCAAATTATTTTTCTACTGTGGCATTTTCGAATAATCTTTGAAATATTTAAAATTTTAATATTTTTACTAACATTTTAAAAAGCTTTTCTTCCGATAGGGCTTTAAAATGATTTTAGAAATGAAATTGTTCTAAGAAAAAGTCATTCACTAAGCTTATTAGCTCAATTTAATCTAATTTATTGATTAATTTTGTCTATTGATAGTTAAGAAATAAATCAAGGCATATCATTTTATTTTATATAAACAATTGAAACCTCTAATTTTCTGCCTTATTGGAAACTGCTTTTAACTTTCAGATATACCTTGGTGGAATATGCATCTTAGAAATGAAAATTTGCACTATAGAGAGCATGTTTTCTACTTCTGAAAATTAAAAAAAAATATTAATAAAAAAATGTAATGATATTTTGAATAGTTTATCATCATAACTAATAAAATTATTAGAAAAAAGATACTATTGCCTGCATAAAAATACATACTCATTACTTTTATGCACTTCAAAACCTTACGAAATTCAAAATACCTTTATTTTTATTGATGTCTTTTACAATACAAAAAAAAAATAATAAATGGTAATTGCTACCGCATCATTTAAGCATCCAAACGATGATAGCTCCATTCGTTCAGCAATTTGAATTCTCGGAAAGATTCCTCTTTCCGGACAACTGAAAATTACTTGTAACAATGCATTTTACATATGTTTTATCCGATGAGCTTCATACTTATGAAAAAGAAGGAAGATTCTAGCAATAAAACTGTCATTTAGAGAACGATTAGAAATCAATTACAGGAAAGAGTTTTGCGTCTTATCTGCCTTTAGTGCCACTCGCAGCTTTCATTTTTCTTCGAAAACGAAAATACTTAAGTTCTTCTTTCTTACTAATGATCCTATTTTTTGGTATCATCACTGAGTAAGATATTTATTTCATATATTCATCTAGAAAAGAGTTATTTCCTAGATTTACATTGAAAAAAGCAGATTTCTTCGTTGCAATTTCAACGAAGATATTTGAAACAAAATTTTATGATAAAATAGTTTCAATACATTAAATACGGTAGAATAAAGCGAAGACATAACATACTTCTGAAAAAGAAAATGCTCATGTGAGTGTATATAGGTATGAGTTGGCGTTCTAAATGAATGACTGTTTACTCTAAAGATATCAAAATTTTTAGACATTCTTTGGAAAAGGGAATTTAACAGTTAGGAGTGAGCTGTGACATTTCAATTGGCAATTATCTGCATTAGCTGTTTCGTTTTTATTAATTTTTTTCAGTACTGTATTTTTTATTATTTTTAGTATTAATAGGACTCACTATGTATGAACTCAATAAATAAATAAATAAAATAAAGATTTTAACGAGAGAAGCTGTGATGGAGTGACGTGAGAATTAGTAGCGTAATGCGGTAAGTGATGTGTGTGTGATGTATTTCGGGGAATATGGCCTCAAAAAACTGTTAACAAACGACCGATTTAATGCTGAAATAATTTTATTTTTATGTATGTGTACCTGCGAAGTGTGCAGTTGATTACTTATTAAAACTTGTTGCACTAAAAGAGTGTTGTATATTATTTTTTCTCCGTCTACATCCCATCAGAAGGCGTTTAGAATTGATTGTGAAGATCTTCCTGAGTGGTTATTGGCTATCGCTACCCGATGGGGAGTACACAAATGGATGGGATCGGTTACCTCCTATAGATGAATGAACCCGCTTCCCTCGGTAAGAACTGCACTGTGATTGGTGATGAGCATTAGGACTTAACCATAGTTCAGATCAATGTTTCATTAATGGCGGTCCGATCAATTAAATTTGTCCTATGTCATAGTTGTCATTCATTTTAAGCATCTACCTGCTAAAACATACAAAAATATCATCGCATAAAACTATAATTTAAAAATAATTCAAAATTTAAAAAAAAATTCTCTTTAGTGGTGGAAATTTAGATATCATGACAATGTTTCCTCTTTTTTGAAAATTTTACGATAGTTTATTTCGCATAGTTTTCAACGTTTGGATGACACTCATCTTCATTGTTTCAATTAACATTTAATTGCTCCATTTTATTCTATTGTTGACAATTAAAGAAAAATATTGCTTAGTATTTATAAACTCCGCGAGAGGAATTAAAAAATGGCATGGTATCATAGCAAAAGATAAGAAGTAATTTGAAATAAATCATTCAATTTTGTTTCTAAGGGCATGTAACGATGCCTTTAGGAAAATGTATTTTCATGTAAACTGTGATGTCCTTAGAAAAGATTCTGTTAGGAAGTTTCATTCACACAATAAACTATATCAGTATAACATTATTAAACAATCACGAATTTTTATTTACTTTACAATTTGGTCTTTAATATAACTTTGTGAAGGGAGTCATATGTATTATGTTGTATATTAAAGATTGAATTGAAACCCAGCCCAACAAGTGTTTTCAATAAACCATCCGATATTCAGAGGGGAGTTTTTCAAATAGAGTTATTAAAAACAGCGGAATGTGCAATACAAACAAAGAAAATGAAATGTAAACAAAAATATACAATAAGAACGAATTTTTAAAGGCCCAAAAAATAAAAGGAAAAAAAGGAACTTTAAAAATTTATGTTAAACCAAACGAAACTCAGATTTTCAAGAGCGACAAATGGCTTTGTTTCTTGCTAAGTTTTATTTCTAATTTTTATCTTTCATTTAAAAAGATTGCAATGAGTTTTAAAGAAAAATATAATTCCTTGAAAATAATTAAACCCCTTTGGTTTGTTTAAATACATGAAAGTATATTTAAAGCCACGCTGAAGATAATGAAAGTTAAACTTTTATTTGATGCTGATATAATAGTGATATCATGCAAATAATTTCGGTGCTGCTTCTTATATTCATGAAAATATTTATTACTCGACTCCGATCCTTTTTCTGTTTATTTATGTGTTTATATGATTATACTATATAAATTCTAGTATAACTTGTTTCCTATTAAAAACTGTAGAACTTTCAATAATTTAAGGCTGAAAAGGTCTCTAGAAACGCATAATATTCCTTTTTTTTAAGCAGGATCTCCGTTGCACATGAAAAGTGCTTGAACAATAGTTTTTTGAACACGATACCACGGGAATCAGGTTAATTTTTTATTAAATCTTAAATCAAAATTTTTATTAAAATTTTTACTCTTATAAAACTGATTTATGGTGTTATTTAAGGCGAATGCCATAGACAAGCTTGCTGATAAAATCAGCAATTTTATTTTTATTAAAATGATGAAAAAATCATTTGATAGTATAATGCCAAATAAGCTTTTTATTACTTACCTGCTGTAATTTTGACCTATTATATACCACTAAATAAAGTAAAAAAGTATTTGTTAAAATCCATTTGAAAGTCATACTTTATTTTAATTTTGGCTAAGACCCTCATGGAACCTGCTCCTCTAAGAGTTCTACGAGCAAAGTATTATTCAGTTTCAGAATATTGTTAAAATTCAGAATATTGTTAAGTTTTCTCTATTTTTTCATGAGCCACCACTTCAACTTTCGTTTCCAGACAGTTTTAAAAGTAAAGGTGGTAACGAGTAACTGCTATCTTCCAATTAATAATTCATTTTCTTGTAATATACAAGGAAAAGAATACCAGAACTGAAAAGTTCACTCAAGTAATATAAATTAACTTTATTTGAAATTTTATATTTTAAAGAAGAAACATATGTTTTGTCCTAATTTAAGTTCCAATTACAAGAAGTAATGTTAATCTCACAAAAATATGTTTTTCTAATCTATTTATTGATACTTTAAATTAACTAAATATCTGCCCTCTCTGAAGTTCATTTTCCCATTTCATAATTATATAAATTATTCATATTTTTTGGATAAATTCTGTATATTTTTACGGATATTTTAAATACTAATTAGTGACAAAAACATATCTTATATTTTTAAGCGTGTTATCTCACTTATGAATTCAATGCATGGTTTGTATTATTTTTAAACAAAGATCTTATAGTAAATGAACGCAAGACAATTAATTAGAATTTTCATTTGAAATCAATTTCTTTAAAACCACAATCATTTGCTTATAAATTCACATTTCTTTGTTTATCAATTAAGAATTTAAATTTAAAAAAAGAATTAAAATTAAATTTGATAATAATTATTATAATAAAAATTTGCAATACAAATGTATTGGCCTGACCTAAATAGAGCGAATTTATTTTTATTTGGAAATTAAGATAGTTTGGAGTTTTTATCAGTATCTATTTTCTGTACAAATTTAAAGGTGTATGGCAATTAGATAAGCATGTGAGTTCAGGACAAATTCTTCCAAAAATGCAAAAAAAAGAAAACCTATTTTGTATTTTTTTACATAAAATATATTTTCAAATAACATATACCAAACAAAAATATATCAGCTGAAAGACGAAAGTTATTTTCTACTTTCATTACACATTTTCTTATAGTTCTTTCTTTTCCGAAGATTATCAAATTATTTTTATAAATTTATAAGCTAAATTAAGACTTACATGAATAATTTCCTGAACCATGACACAGCATTGGGAAGCAACAGTTTTGTAATAATGTATTAAAAAATATTGTAATGCATATGATTATCACCTTTTCTTTTTCATTTATGATAAATAATTCCATTAATAAATTCTTAAAAATGCTTTCGACAATCCAATAATAAAGAATAACAATAATATTAATCCATATCATTGTTTTACCTGATAAAGCAATACAATGCCCAACAATCTTAATGAATAATAAATAAATCTTTATTGGCCAAGCAATATGGACAGTATGTTTACTCTAATTAAGAAATGAAAACCTCATGAATGAAGGTTTCATTTAGCATCAACATTCAGCTGAAGAATTGATGATTAGTTTGAAAGACACAATGATAAATCTTTCTCATACAATTTCAACCTATTTCCGTACTGCAACTATAACCGACAGACATAATACGCGTTTTAGCAGTCAGAAACTCAATTCATCAATAGGAAAAAAATCTTACTTTGTCAATGAAGAGAAAAAGAGAGCAATTGGAACGATGGGCGATGGTATATTTTTGTGTTATTGATTTGTTGGACAATGCTTAACAGTGATTGATTGGAGAGTCACTGATAAACATTATCATTCATTCATTTATCACGAGATGAAGGAAAAAAGAATAATGATTCGTACTCTAACAGTTAAGTATTGATTATTATGACAGTTTTCCTTTTTCGAATAAAATATATATAAAGAAAATTATATTCTTTATTGGTATTACAGTAAACAAAGAGAAATTATATTCATTATCCTTATAAAAAGTATATAAATAGTAATTACATTCCTTACTCGTATAACAAATATATAAAGATAAATTACATTCTTTATTCGTATTAAAAATATTTTTTGAATTATGTATTATTGTC
>JAPMOQ010018420.1:460011-479183 GCA_026543055.1 Argiope trifasciata
CAATTAAATCCTTTGTCAGGAAAAAACGAAATTACTTTCCGAACAACCTAATGATTCATCAATATAATGTTTTAGCATATATATATATATAAGGTCATATTTCTTTAGAGAATTGTATAAATATATTCGATATACAACTGGAAAGTAATTTCGATAAACCGATTTTTTCCTAATAATAAATAAGAATGTTGTAAACATCGTTTGAGTTTATTTTACACGTAAACTATTTTTAGCTACAGTAACAAAATTAGTTGCAAATATTCTTTGGAGATTGGGAAATATATCTTGAAGCTACTGTTTTGAAAGTTTTAAAAGAAACTCAATCCTCTAAAAATGTATTGAAATTTTCTTATTGTTGTGATATTCTATAAACAGTTAAATAAGAAAGATGATTTATAACATAGTGATATATAACATACAATTGAATGTTGAATAATTGGAATTATCGTTATTCTCATTCGAGTTGAAGCTATGAAAATGATTTATGTATATAAATAGCAAAACAGATGATCCATGTTGTCCAAGGCACAACTTATTTTATAAATGTCATTTTTATATTATTGTACATGACAGGGAGTAAAGCAGGGAATAGCAAGCCTCTTTAAAAATGTATGAGCATTAAACAAATTGTGATCATTGCTTAGTTTTCTTGTCTAATTTAAAATTCTTAAGCATGTAACAAAATTTCTTATCTTTTATTGACAGATGCTTTCCATTGAAACCTGAAAGGGGTAAAAGTTGAATACAATCATAATACTTTATAATATCAATAATAGATTTAACTTAGAAAATATATTGTTTTGGAAAAATAAATTGAAATAAGAAAAGATTAAAATATTGAAAAAGTAGAATCATGATCAATTTGTATACATATTGTTTCATTAAATGATGTACTAATAATTTTGTACTAATAATACTTCAGTTCTAATAATACTAATAATTTTGGAAATTGTATTAAGAATTTTTGATTAGAAGAATATACTTTGATTTTGGTAATTATATTAAGAAAACGTCACTCTTTGAATCAATACTTTAAGTAATTAAAATTATGCTTGGAATTTCTTAAAAACTCCCATTAAGTTGCTCATTCCTACTTTCCAAAAAGGATTATATTTGAACAGCCGGAAAAATGGACTTCCACAAAACAGAGTTTACTCAAAATTTGATTAAAATAAGCAAATTAGATATAAAGACAGTATACCAAACTTCAACCGTCTCGTTCAAAGAGTTTCTAACTTATCTTTGTCATAGATAGACAGACTTTTTCCAAAATCGCATCCTTCAAACTCAGGGGTGCCTAAAAATTCATTAAAATCACTTTTTAATTTTTTGATCATTACTGTTCTACTGTATTATAGCATATTAATTAAATTTGGTTAATTTATTAATAAGCGAATAACATTTTAAAAGTTTGCGAGATTATAAAATATTATCTGTTTAACATAAGTCATCTAAATTTTAAATTCGAATACAATATCGCAATTGAGACAACAGAAATTGGATTTAAATGATGAAGTAGTAATAATAAAGAATTAAATTTAAAACATAATATATTAAAAGTATGTTCATTTTCTTTATATATATTCTGAGATTTCCCGCTTCACCAGAAACCATATAACTGGTGCAGTATGGCCACAAATGGCTCTTGTGCCAATAAACCTTACCTACCTACCCCGCCTCACCAGAAAAATGTGGATACTTAAAACAGCGTGATTCACCAAGCTATTTGAATTTAGCGTAGCTTAACAAATGGTAATAATGGCACATTTAGAGGTATTCAGTGTAAACATATTTCAAATAGATAGTGTTACGGTTTCCTATCCTTAATCCGTCGGGTTCGTTTTTCTTTTTTTTTTTTTTCTTTTCTTTTTTTACCTTGAAAGATGACATGCGCAATGATCAGTTCTTTAGTAGACGACACAACACAGAAGTTTATTTACAGGAAAAATTCAGGACAGCACAAAGACGACAATTATTTACACACTACTATGTACAGGAGACAACTATTTACAGCCGAGACGAACACACAGGACAACACTCTGCAAATAGTAGTCCACAGGCAGAAATTCTGTAGTGACAATGTCTACAGCTCACGGAGCGGTCAGACAGGTTTCAGCCGGAGAGGGAATCTTTAAGAGAATCACTTTACACCACCTGGGTCTCTCCAGAACAGGCTGAAACTATTCCTCTATCTTTTCTTGCCTTTGCTGTCGACTCACTACTTCGCACAACGGGAATACTCCTTAGTTCGGGACAGCTCCGTTCCCGACGACGGCACAGCGGGCTACGACACAGGCTTCGTCAGAATCGGCCACACAACGGTCATCCGTTCAGGACTCCTCAGTTCAAGACCTCTATATCTCTAGGTTTTCTCGATAAATTCCGACACGTTACTTTGTCTTCTTCGTTGAGCCCTAGATCGTTTAGCTTCGGCTTCCTTCTACTGCCACACTTCGACTTAATTCCACTTGATTCTTCTTCAGGTCCTCTTTCCTTTATCTCCGCTGCTCCGCTTCGACTATGCTGACTTCCTGCAGTTTCCTGCCTTATATATACCCGCGGTAGGTGGGGCTAACATCTTCTGGACCAATCAGGAGCGTTCTAGCTGGATCTCGGCTCCTAGTGGACGGATCGGAAAAATTCTTGATGTTTCAGGTACTTTCCATTATGTTGCCAAAGTCGCCAAATTTGTCGCCAAGTTTTGGAACCTCTGACGTCACACCCATTCACTATTCAATACACATTACTGTAAAACTCTCTTCCTTATGATGACGGTATCAGAGCGGGAAAGCAAAATTACGCGTTCGTAACAATAGCACCATAAAGTAATTGTATAGCTAAGCTTAAGATAGTCTGTGAATTAGGTTTGATTTATCCACATAGAAGAATTCAAGCGATGCATAAAATCAAATTAAATTAAGCAAAGACAAATTTCGATTGATTTTTATATAGTCATGTGAAAGTAAAAAAAAAGAAATAGTAAAGAAAAACTGAAGGAATGCTGCTCTCTAATTAATGTAGAATAAGTGGCTTCATAAAGTATTAAGCTGAACTTTTGCTAAATCTTGATAATAGTTTGTTTCCATAGATGATTATATTCTCGATACTTCTATTCTAAATGTTTTATTCCATATACCTAAGCAAGTACAAATTTATTCTTACTAATATATAGTTAATAGAAACATGCTGCCAAAATGCACAATAATTACTAATGGAAGATAGTGCATTTCATATTAAAATTAAATTATTCAATTCCTTTTTGATAAATGTCTAATATTGATGCTGAAGATTGCAATTAAAAACATTGTTATTCATCTACTAATAGATAAATTATCTATTATGATACTGAGGTAATATGCTTATCTCATTGCAAAGAGTATTGGTTCAAGCAGATGAAACTGGACTTCTATGAAATCATGACAATTGCTCGTTTCTATGAAGATATGCTTCATGCTTAGTACTCTTTTTTTAAATACTTTGTATCATTTTCTTGATCTAGCACTATTTTGTTTATGTAGTTTTACTGTAAATACGCTAGCCAAAAAGAACAACAATTGTTAATGAAAGGAACTTTGCGTTCAAATTATAAAATTAATTCTTCATTTCTTTCTTGAAAAGTGTCAAACGATAATGCTGAAGAATGTAATTAAAAATTAATTGCTAATCTAAATTGTCTAATGATCAATGAATTTTCTATCATGAAAGTGAGGAAATGCCATTTTTTTATCATTGCAAAGAACATTTATGCATGAAACTGAAGACACAGATGAAACTTAACTTCTGTTGAATCATAGTAAAAGTGTTTCAGGTTCCAAATCGAACACATTTTTGTCCACATCAGTATATAATTATTATAAATCTGCTAATCAAAAAGCACAATAATCGCTAATGGAGAGAAATTCAGATTAATTTTCGATGCTTTATTTTATTTTTGATAATCTACAAATGATAATGCTGAAGAATGCAATAAACAAAATAATTGTCATTCATCCAATTAATGATGAATGTTTGACTCTGATGAAACTGAGTTAACGTTATTTTTAATCATTTCAAAGAACATTAGTTCAAACAAATAAAACTAAACTTCTGTGAAACCATATTAAATGTCTGCTTCCTTGAGAGCAAATTTAAGTCTTGGCAACTGAATATTAAATATTTCGTTACAATTTCCCAATCAAGCACGTGTTCGTTCACATCAGTATATCGTTGTTTAAATATGCAGGTGAAAAGGCATGGAAATTCCTTCAGAAAAAAAATACTCTCAGATTAAAAACAGTTGCTTCAGTTTTTTCTTATTAAATTTCAAATTTCTAGATATGGGAAATAGAGAATGCTAGAGATCATAATTAAAATGTTAGCAGATAATCATCTAATGATTTATGACTCTGAAGAAACCAGCGGAATGTTATTTTTTCATCATTACAAAAAGCATTGGTTCAAGCATATCAACCTGAATGTCTGAAAAATTCTTATTTGTTTCCCTTAAGATCTATTATTACTTTTTTACTTTTGCAAATGTTTTATTCCATAATCCTATTCAAGCACATATTCGTTTCTACTAGTTTATTGTTGTTAGGAAAACGTTGGTGAGAAAACACAATAATTACTTCTGGATAGAAATTTGCATTCAAATTTTAAAAAAAAATCAATGCTGTATTCCATTTTTTGTACTTTTAGGATTCATCAGTTTATCAAAAAGAGACATCAGAAGAATGCATTTAAAATAATAAAGGGTATTAATCTGATGATAGATGGAAGTTCGATTTTTTGATGAAAAAAATTTGAACCTCTACATAATTCAAAACGGAAAAAAAAAACATTTAGCAATTTTATTTCTAAAACAAATGAATAAACTTTCTGTTTCTCGGATCTCAAAATTAATATCATTTTAAAAGAGGGAAAATTAGCATTGCTTCTATGTTATCAGAAAATATATACTTTAGTTTATGTAGTGAAGAAAATGAAAGGAAAAATGGATATTTTGGTCAATGTTCTTGTGGATTTTTGTACAGAGTGGCAACATTCTTATCACGTATTTGGATTCATTAATTTTAAGGGAAACTTCAGCTGGGGGATTTACTTATTGTTTTATGTTGAAAGAAAGTTTTACTTTGAAATTGAATTTTCTCTTTTTATTGAAAGAGATAAAATTAAAGGGATACGTATAAGGCCTTCTTTTGTCGATATGGTTTCTTCTGTTGGCATGTATAAATATACACGGAATAAATGCATCGCATTCAAAACTAGTTCACGCATCATAAATCTTAAGCTGACGATTAATTTTTCTTTTGTAAAAGTTATATTAAATATTATGATATTTTAAATATTATTTTTGAAAATTCCACTCGGTTAGGTAGAAAGCAAGGGTAAATTTCTTTACACGACAGTTACGACTTGGCAACAGAAATTGTTGATGTTAAAAGCTGTCAAAATGAGGGTGTGAAATCACATTTCAGCCCCTAATTCTCTAGTATATTGTAGTTATCAGAAAACAGTAAATGGAATAGGAATTAATGAGGCGCTAATTTGGTGATTGTATTTATTTTTCTGGCTTCAATATTCAGAATTATAGGCAAAGAAAATTTCTACTCCTACCATTTATGTCTTCTTTGATTTAGATGAGACATTTACGAGCACTTTCGGGACTTTTTCACATTTTTAACAATGCATTCAAGCATACATTTATGTTTTTAACAATTCCTTCCAAACGTACATTTACATATTTAACAACATATTGCATAGGTTTGGATTTTAACTATGTTAAAAACCATATAAATTTGGATACTAGGAATCATGATAAGCGAGGAACTGAAGAAATTTTCCCTGAAATATTGTCATGAGAAGTTTTGTAATATGTCGCTTTCCTGTCGGAACCGACCTATTAACATTAATGTAATTATTCACTAACTAACTTCAGTAATGTAATGATTTTTATAAATAAAATTTATATCCAAAATCTCATTTTCGGATTTTTATTTTCAATGACTTTAATACCATCCCATTTTCTAGAATAATAAGATCGATAAATATTTTAATTGTTATATTGCTTAGTTTTCAAAGATATGTCATAAATGAGTAGAATAGTCAACAGGATGATATAAAAAAATCTCCCTTCACTGATTTGATACATATTTCTGATTCCAAACTTTTTCCGAAAAAAATGATACAAAATTTCTAAGTTCTTTTATTTAAATTACTTTGTAACACCATGTTGAATAATATATTTAAACTTTTAAATAATCGAATCATAATTTAAATCAAAATGTTTTTTATAAGTTAACAGTATAAATAAGTTACAAAACAACAATTTTATTGTACTAAAAAGATCCATTAATAAAGTCAGCGTTTTCTTTCTAATTTTATATAAGAATCTTTTTTAAAGCATTTTTGAATCATTACTTCACCACATTTGTCTATTTTACCCTTTCAAATGACGTAAAAACATCACTTTTCAAAAATAAAAGGAAAAAAAAAAGCTGAAAAGAACGCCTATTTAAAGTATTTTTACTCTTTGTACAGGTTGTAAAATTGTGAAAAGAATGCTAACAATCATTTCCTCCACCTTTCTCTCCTTTCTTCGAGCAATGAACGACCCTATCTTTCTCAAAGGAATTACAATAACAGTCTCGTAATATGACTATAAAAGAAAAATTAAACCGATTTTTACCATTACGCATTATACGCTGGAATCTTAATTTGTTCCAATTAAGTTCAGATTTAAGAAATAATAATGGAGCTAAATTAAAAGAATTTCTCCCATGACAATTCTAGAAAAAACTCTTCCAAAATATCTTAAAGATATCTTCGGAATCATTTGAGGCCACTTTTAAAAGCAGTAGAAATAAGTAGTTTTATTTTTAAAAAATAATGAAATATTTCAGAAATATTTAAAGTTTAATGCCATTTTCTAAAGGCAGAATAAGTATTTAAGCATTTTATTATTTGTATTGGAAATCTTATAATATTTTGTAGAATATATAACGAGGTATTATTTATGTTTAACTCAGCCGCGATGGCCTGGTGGTAAAGTCTCGGCTTCGGAACCGGATAGTTTCAGATTCGAGACTCGATTCCATAGAAGAATTGTCGTGTGATTGGGTCTCTTGCACGTTAATTCTGTCAGGCAAAACGTCCTCCCGCTGGTGTGGCATGGTGTGGAGAAGGGGGTGCCAGTTCAGATGTCGCCCTCGTCATCTGACAGTGGTTGAAAGTTATGAGCCCCAAAACAGCCCTCGTGTTGCTTTCAAAACGGGACGTTAATATAACTAAACTAACTATTTTTAACTGAATATGTATATATTTTTGTGGTCTTTCAACCACCAGGAATGTTTATTTGCACTAATCCTGAAATTAATTAAAATATATATTGTTATGAATCAATGAGGTTACATACTTGTTACGTTAGTACATCTTTGAATAGAGAGATTTGGAAGGATAACTTATGTAATGAATAAACCCGTATGAATAAACTCTGAAATTAAGAACAAACTTGGAAATCCTTTAATTGCAATTTGACAAAAATAAAGGTTCCTTAAAATACAAGAACCATGATAATATCTTTATAAAAAATTTATATCCAAAGGATTCTTTTGAATGATTCTATGATTCAGGCTAGTTAGTTAGTTATTAATATTAACGTCCCGTTTTAAAGCAACACGAGGGCTATTTTGGGACGAACCTCGTAATTTTAAACCACGTTCAGATGACGAGGACGACACCTGAACTGGAAAGCCCCTCTCCACACCACACCGGCGGGAGGACGTTTGGACTGACATATTTAACGTGCAAGAGGCCCCCTCACACGATGGTTCTTTGGTAGAATCGAGTCTCGAACCTGAAACCCTTCGGTTCCGAAGCCGAGACCACCGCGGCCCTTGATGATTCAGGCGTCACACTCCACAGGGAAATAGAGATTTGAAGCTCTTATATGATTATTAATTCACACTTTGGAAATCTTATTTTTTAATCAAGGTTAACATTTTAACTATTTTCCAATTTATGGGCTTATTATTTCTACGTCTTGTTAGAGTTTCTAAATGATGCTTTTTGTGCTTATTTCATCTCAGTATTTTTTAACTCGCATCATATCTTAGGATTGAATAAAATTTTATTCTCAAGTACCCATCTGTATTCATCCATCATCGTAAGCACTTTCCGTAGCTATCCATCATTTGAAATACCCAACCATGCCAAATTTCGAACAAAATTTGTGAATGAATTGTCGGTCTGTGCATTCGTATGCTTTTAAATGTAATAACTCAAAACGACTTATGAGAGCTAAATAACTTTAGAATAAATGTTAGTACGATTGAAACAATTATTGCCTAGGAATTAAAATTAATAAAGAATCCGGTCTGAGGACTTTCTCAAGGGTCACCCTCACACAGGGATTCAAACCAGGGATTTTTTCTGAGAAGGGTCTGACTTTCGTCAAGAAATTAACCCCTCGTGAACCGAAAATCCCAGAATATTGAGGTTTTGGAGATAAATTAGTATCGCATAAATCCAAATATAAAAATATGTTTATGTAAAAAGATGCGATACTAATTTATCTCCAAAACCTCAATATTCTGGGATTTTCGGTTCACGAGGGGTCAATTTCTTGACGAAAGTCAGACCCTTCTCAGAAAAAATCCCTGGTTTGAATCCCTGTGTGAGGGTGACCCTTGAGAAAGTCCTCAGACCGGATTCTTTATTAATTTTAATTCCTAGGCAAAAATTGTTTCAATCGTACTAACATTTATTCTAAAGTTATTCAGTTCATTTGTATTTTAGTAGTAGCCGCATTAGTGCTTACTAAATACAATGTATATATTCTAAACATTCAGCAAATTTCCGTAGATAAATTTCTTACATTTCTTTGTTTCTGGTTTGATTACGAGAGCTAATAATATCTCTTAGGCATATAACGCATTTTTATATAATATTATTTTGAAATCGTAATCCTTACTCAACAGATAGAAATAATCCAAAACGAATATTAACTTTCCTTCATTATTTTATGAATCACGAAATACTCATGTTAGGAAGCCTTTTTCACAAAAAGGTAGCACTCATGGCTCAATGTCAACAATTTTTACGCTGGGAAAAGGGAGATACATTAGAAGGAATGCTAAAAGTTTCGGAAAGTGCATTCACCTTAGTTTATTTCTTCAGTAATTCTGCTTATGATACTTTTATTTCGAGAATAGTAGTTATACTGAAACTAGGTATCATCAACCACCATGTCATATAGTTCCCCTCTACATAGTTGGAAATAGAATATTCATCTGTTAAATAAGAACTGAAATGGGATTTTCTTTTGGGGGGGGCTTCATTTTTTCTTCCAGTTTTTATTATGTCTTTTCTCGTACATGTGCTCCTGAAATGTTTGGATTATAAGCAAGGCTCGAAAATACCTTCGATACACTATTGTTTTTATTGAAGTTGGAATAACTTTTGCCTACATCAAAGACCTTAAAATTATTTTAGAAAGTAAGTATAAATATGAAATTGTGTAAGTAATATTATTAAATTTTATTACGTAAATGTATGTGAATTATTTGAAGCCAGAAGTGTAATCTCTTGTTAATAAATAAGTTATCGAAATCGTATGACCAATGAATAAATGAATAACTTTGTATGAAAGGTTGAAATATTTATTTTATAATCCTTACTGTGCATTAGTAAACATGGAAATGAAATTCCAAAATTTGATATCTTTTATAAAGTTGAAAAATGATTCTGCCTTCTTTTAAACTTGAAAGAGGAGATATTTAAAACTCTATTTTGCACATTCTATTTACTTCATTCTTTGTAAAACTGCCTTACTTTTTCAAACCGTAAACCTTCCATTTCCATTCGTAGAAATTAAGATTATTTAGTATTTCAAGAAAAGAAACTTAGTAGCTGAAAAATCTTCTGCTAGAGCATAAATGTTTTAAGAAAAATGCATAGAAATTCTTTTATAAGGGCTACACCTCCAGAAATTTATATTTTTCACAATTTCAATCCACTGTTCACAGTATAATGACAGTAAAAAATATGCAATGCATTCTTGAAAGAGAAATAAGACTAATTAGACCAAAATTGTTCTAACTGAAGCTAGTAGGTTTCCTTCACGCTTAAGAATTAATACTAGCAAAAATGAGATGAAATTTTTAAGATAAATTCATTAAAATTCCATTTTCTACTGAGACATCTTATAAAAATATTTTCATACATATGATAAACTTTTTTCAAATAAAGCATTAAAGTAAATGATTGCAGAAGTTTCTAATTGCTCTGTTATTTCTTTAATGCATCTGATTATTTATATCAGACTTATAAACTGTGATAGTTCACTGAAATATGATTTTCAATTTTTAAGAGAAACATCTGGATTTTTTTCCTTATATCTGTATTTTACTAAAACCTATTTTTTTAAAAGAACAACAAAGCAGTTGTATAGTAATTGTTTTCTTATCATACAAAGTTTCCGAAATTGACATTAAAATCCTTTTCGATAACTATTGAGCTCAGTTTCGACTCTATGTAACAAGAGTTTTCTCAGAATAATAAAAACTCGGTCATATATGAACTGCTTAACGGTTTTGCCAGAGTGCCACATTTGCATCGATGTATCGAATTTTGATAATTGTAAGCAAAAAAAGACATTCGTAACTATTATAATTTAATATTAAATATGGAAATAAGTCAAGTATTCAGTTGATTTCTTATTTAATCAAAATAAGAAAAGAGCTCCAAAAATAGAAGGTATCATCTTATTAAATAGTAAAGAAAATGAAACAATTAAGTGGTTAAATCTGTTTCAGCTTTCTACTGCTTAATATCTGCTAACCTGAGTGAAGACGATAAAATTTTCCATTTTAGTTTAGTCGTTGCTGTAAAAGTTTACAAAGCATTATTGACAATAAATATGATGACAAGACCCAAATTAATTGAATGTTCTTATGTGGATAAATGACAGCAGTGATGAATTACAGAAATGAATTTGAAAGAATACTAACGGATGCTGCCATACTGAGAAATCTTAGATCTACATACATTAGATGTACATTAAATTTTGAGATAAAAAAAATTCAATTTGAATCAATCTATTCACCTTTTCATCCGTTTATCATCATAGATATCTGAGAATTATATCCTTTCAACGTCTTATTATTGGAAGGATAAGTTCCACAATAATTATGATCATTTAACTAAAATCAATGAAGCATATATTAATGATTCCAAATTACGAGGATTTATTCCAAAAAAGTGTAACAGCAGCAATATTTGGTTAGTAGAAATTTTGGTAGGGAATAAATATTGCTACCCAGAGTGGAGACACATGGCACTGGTTGTTTTAGATTGATCGTTCGAGCAGATAGTGTTAGACTGAGACCTGAAACAGCAACAGTAATTACAAGAAGTCTCGAGAAGTGGTGTCGCACATGTGTGATAAAATTTTCTATGAGTCAAGAATGTGTCCCTATCAGACATTCACAGACAAATCGTTGGTGTGTACGGGGGCGAAGTAATGAATAGATAAAAGATGGCGAAATGGTACCATTCATTTAAAGCGGGCGGAAATATTGTTAGAAACGTTTAAGTGGGAGGTCTGGAGTCATTCCTCCCTTATAGTTCCGATTTGGCTCCCAGTTATTTCTTTCTCTCTGCAGTGAAGAAACACTTACCCGAAACAAGGTTCATATCAGACGGAGATGTTCAAAAAGGTGACCAGAGGTGGCTAAATAGGAAGGAACCTGATTGTTATTAAGACAGATTAAACAAATTGGTTCCAGTGGTGTGAAAAATGCTTCAACTGGTATGTTGATTATTCCTGTCATTGTCTATTGTTAACAAAGCATTTTCCCTTTGCCTTGTAAGGTTTTTTTTGGATCACCCTTAATATATGTGACAAATAACTGTTCTGACATACATTAATCTTTGACAGTTATGGGCATACCTTTCAGCAGCATGTAAATTTACTAATATTGTATGATTTAACATACATTAGAAATCTTCAATTAGTTCTTAAAATTAGTAAATAATGACCAATGTAAATATTTTTCATAGGTTTGAATAATATGTGTAAGTTCTGAATGTTATTAAGGAGCAGGGGCTCAGAAAATACTATTGAATCTTTCTTGACGTTGTTTAATTGTATGCTAGAAGATAGTAATTAATAGTAAGATAATCTACTACTATAGTCTCCACTAAAAATTTATTTTCATGCAATGATAATCTACTACTATAGTCTCCACTAAAAATTTAATTTCATGCAATGCTTAGCATAGAAAAGTTAAGATTGTCCACTTGCCTAATCTAATTTTTTGCTTTATTTATCGAAATAAATATTGATTAAAACAAAACTAACGGATACATTTTAAACAAAAATCGTTTATTATTCTTTCTTAAGATTAGCTGATATTTATTTGAAATGAAAAATTGTTAATCACAAGAATAAAGACAACTTCAATTTCATTAAAAAAAGATAGAAAACCTAAATCTATTTCAATTGTTTTTCACTTCAATTATTGTTTCCTTAACAATTTAATGCTCTTAATGCACTTTGCTATAAAAAATTCCAACAGAATAAATTCACTCGTAAAAATAGAAAAAAATGCAATTCCGTATTCCTTTCATTTGATTTTAATTCGGGTTTTTTTTCTTTGAAAAACGTGCTTTATGTGGCAGACATAAATCAATTTTAATCACGAAATAAACGGATAAAAAGGAAGTCAAAATGAAATCGAAACGAGGAAAATCAGCAAAAGAGAAATGACTTGAGGGACTTTAATGAAATAAGATATTATTGGGAAAAAAGATAAATTTTTAAATTATATATTTAGAGAAGTGATAAGAATATTTTCTGAATATAAATAGGATTGCTTAAAATGTTTGTTGGAATGATAAGCAAGGGATCAGTTTGAATGCAAATTTGATCATTAATTTTAAAATGTTTTTATATATATCTTCGTTTAGGTTTATTAACTGATGAATGAAAAATGCATGTACTCTGTAATATATTTTAATTTTTTAATCTAGCAATCATAAATAAATTAGTTATGATTTTCGAAAATTTTCAATGTGATGTTACACATTTTCTGAAAATTCCGGCAATTTTTTTACATATTGTTATTAATCAGCAATACTGCATTACTCAGTCTAATTACTGTAAAGAAAGTTTTACCGAGGTTCTTAATGATTAATAAATAAATGAATCGACATTAATTAACGGCATCGCTGTCATTCTGGGAATTAACCGTCAAATCTGACAACAAAATTGAAACTTTTGGAAGTTGTAATAACCACGATCCTATCTCTATTAGGAATAGGGATCTGAAAATTACTCTTTAGAATTCCTTGGTTTAAAATCTTAATAGGAGATTATATAAACTCGAGATCACACAAGAAATCAATTCTCTTTGCTAACACAACAATTTGGTAATATTGAGTTCTATTAATTTTGTGTAATTAACGATTTTTGTCTGCTTGTTGTTACTTTTACAAGAGCTGATAAGGTGTTTTTCTCTGAGCTTCATGTATTTTTGAGCTTTGAAAAATAGTCAGATTGTGAATTAACCTTCTTGCTGTACTGAATTCATTACATCAGGAAGATTTTCAAAATATCTATATTATGTTAAAATAATTGTTGTTATTGTGCAAAATAGATTCACCAGTCATTATTAGTTTAATCAGTCAGCACCTATAAATTCCAAATGAAATAAAAGTTTACGAACATCTGCATATCGTGATGCTCGGAGAACTCTATCTAGATTTGCACAGTAATATGAAACGGTGTTTTGAATATTCGTCTCGCATATTTGTAGGGTTTGAAGGACAGTGAGCACTGATGACATATATAGAGATCATGATCTTCCGTACAGAATAAATTACCGAAATCACTGTATTGTTTGAAATTGATGGATTTTAATTTCAATTGAAAATATATATTAATCTTTAAAAATTCTGATCATATTTATATATTTAACATATAAAGATGTAAAATTATGGAATAAATATCTTTGTCTTCATTCTTATATTCTAAGTATATCTGAAAGTCTGAAGAAACCGCATCTCGTAAGGTTTAAATTCAATTATGTTTTTAACAATCATAACATATAGAAAGAAAAAATATAATTCAGAAATGCAATTAAAATCGACGTATTAAATTGTTTTAAATGTTTTTCTCGGTATAGACCAATGTTTCATAAGTATTTTTCTAACTGTCAGAATGCATTTGCAGTTCAGGAAACAATATTAAATTGTTTTTATAGCACAAATTAACAGAAAATGTAAAATTCATTTTATTTATGTTGGCTTTAGTTTTTATTAATGTCAATTTGCATCAAATAACAACACATTCTCAAATCTATTTTGTGTGCTCTATTTTCCCGCAGATTCATTATCAAATACAAATTACATTCTCATTGTCTGTAATGACTCGATTAATAATTACACTAAAACTGGCATCACTTAAAACACATCAGAGGAATTTAAGTACATTTTGCAATGCTATTTGGTTCTTGTCGATTGAACTTAAATCATCCGGATTAATTTAAAATCATTACAATTCACAACAACTTTAAAACCTTATGTAGATTTAATCTTTGTTAAATATCGGTAAAAATAAAATATAAATATTTGTTTCAACTGAGAAATTATGCAATGTTTGTCATTGAGTTATTTAATTCATATTAAAATATTTACGCCCATATTTCTTTTCTATATTTCTCTTAAGATTGAAATATTAATGTAAAAAATTTCGTAATACCTTTCAAGGATGGCACGTATAATGCAAATTGTATGATTTAAAAAAAAAAACTTTCAAAATGCTCAAAATGTAGTCTCTTGGACTTGAAGCTACTAAATCTGTCATTTATTTTTTGAAAAGGGTTTTCTATCAACTGATCATCCCGATTCTGAGTTGTATTTTTTATTATTTTATAACTGAAAATGCAAATTCAAAACATGTACGCTTTTGCATAAAAATGTATATACCACACTCTATACATGAAATAATTATCTTTCTACTGGTATTCTGTTAAAACTTTTTTCATTAATGTTTCCAATAAATTGAAAAATAATTCTATGGAAATTTTTATGAAATATGTTTATAGCAGAAGGTATATATAGTTTTGAAATGACGGATAGTTTGATTTATTAAATCATCCTTCGCAATAAAATTTTTGTATTTAAAATAATTAAACTTGCATTTCAAAAATATTGATTTTGAAGATGAGGGCATTATTAGTTTAAAACTTCAGTTTAAATTTGATTTATTATTTAGTCCATTTGTTATTGAGCCTAAAATTTAAGTTTTAAACTTATCTGCTTTGTGTTTTACTCTTCGAATAGTGAACTTCACTTAAGTGATGGAGAATATTAATATAAAAAGCAAGTAGTAAAATAAAAAATCTAAAATAATAAAGTTAATGCTATAAAATGTATTAAAAAACAATTAATATTGCAATTAATTCAAAGGAAAAGGAGACAAAATTGAAGATTGAGTTTCAAGATATTGTAATGCTCCATTGTTTTAAATGTTCGAATAGATTTCTGTTATTATATTTGTAAACTTTCCATTTTTGAGATAGAAAGAAAAATAAAAGAAATTCCAACTTCTCCTAAAAATATATTTAAATTTAATAACAAATGTTCCTAAAAAATGTAACAATACTTTTTTTAATTTAAAATATTGTTTGTTATGAATCAAGCTCATATTATTTTATTGGTTGCTTTTCTATCATTCAATAAATTATCTCAGCAGACGGACGAAAGAATTTGAATGGCTCTTATAATTATTTTATAGCTTGCAATTTGAATTTCTTTTCTTTTGCTTTAATCACAAAGTAAGAGAGATGAAAAAGTGTTGACAAGTCAAGTTGAGTAATATGCATGGAATAATGAGAAATCCGGAAAATAAGGTATCGGGATCAAAATGTTAATAATTTTTTTTTCTTAATTTTTTAGGTATTTTTGAATTAATATCGAAGCTGAACTTCGAATATATATATTTCAATTTAAGCCTTTAATATACTAACTAGTATACAATTTGGTCTTGATGTTTTAACCTTCTATGTTGTAGATTTTTATAAAAAGTTGATTTTATCATTAGAAAAATAACTGACAGTAGTAATCTTTCACTGTCTGCAGGTAGATAACACTTGTATATACATGTAAACGAGATGTTTCAAATTGAACAGTGCATTCCTTTGCATCTCTGAAATGAAAATTGCCATACCACTTTTTAATCAAACCTTAATATAGGTTTTGATCTATAAGGTTTTCTTTAATAAATTTAATGCAAGACTTCAAACATTTTACGATATTTTACAAAATTATTTCCGAAAATATTTACATATCTTAAAATCGCCATAAAACTATCTTTTTTTCGTCTAATTTTTTAAAAAAATGCTACATTGATAAAATCTGTTTTTTTTGGGGGGGGAGGGCATTATTTTAAATCTGTGAATAATCCTTTGAGATACAGTACAAAGTTGATTCCATTTTTCTGAATGTAACAGATTTTAATCTTTGAATATTTTTATAGATTTATTTTAATTCAACTAACTTAAGGACGAGATGTCATATTAAATCTCCTTTAGAGTCGGTTATAACATAACGCCTCCCTGCGCCCCCAGTGTCTATAACATTAAGTTATCTAACCGGTTAGATGGGCACAGAATGGAAGAAAAAAAAGGAAGAAAGAGATAAAAACCATAAAAAAAGAAAGAGACGACAAACCATCCAGGTATCTCCAGAGAGAATCCCATTGATGCCAAATCCTACACGACTGTATTCAATTTTTCGATGAGGTAATAATTAGATAGAGGGAACAATAACACTTAAACAAATACTGACTATGGGTTAAACATACAGGGAAATGAGAAAGCTAACTAAAAAGAAGATATTGATAAATTACATTGTGACATGTATCAACAAATAAACATTCACTGTAGTGTTAAAATTTGTTGAGTTCGTCTGGGTCCTGTGGTTATATTTTCCTTCTTGAGAACTGTAGAGTCAGTTATATCCTATTAATACAAAATGCCATATATATCCATGAAATTGGTTAGTATTATGTTTTCCGAACAATATAATGGAGATGGGTATTTTGTTTTGATAGAAAGAAAAGTCTGAAATGGAAGAATTTTTTTGAATTCATATTACTTTTTAAAATTAATTCTACAAATTTTCAAACATTTTTGGCTATCAAATTGTATATTTTTTCATTGATGGTTTTTAAAATCTAATTAAAGCAGCAAAAAATAAAAATTAGTATAATTTTTCTCAATTAATCTGAAATGAAACGATGTATTTTGACATATGTAATCATGTTTTTTTTTGTGCTTCTTCATATTCCTAATTAAAAATAGAGACCTGCACTTCTATTTAATATTTTTAGATTGAATAATATCACATATATTTAAGTCTTATTTCTAAATTACATATCTTTGAAAAGTCCGGCACAAATCAATTATGTATTCATGATTTCAAATGATAGGAACTTACTAGAAATAATTAAATTTGTTCATAATGCAAGTCGATAAAAATATGTTCTCATAGATGGAATAAAATTTCAAACAGAATAAAGAATATTTGAAAATCTTCTTTCAACAATATTCCTTAAATGTAAATTAAAATTTGAAGAAAAAACATTTGAGAAAAAAATGGAGACTTAAGTATTTTATAAAAATTATATATACATTTTTATTTTCTTGTAGGATTATAAATTTTCTTAGAGAATGGAGAAACGGCTTAGAACCAAATGTCATTAGAACAAAATCATCCTCGTATTTGGTCATGACAATGATTTGAATAATTACTGTCGCCAAACTTGGCAGTTCAACAAATTATGACTAATAAATAAAATTAAATAATTTCCGTGCCAATACTTTACTCTATATTTTTATATGGTTTTATCAGATAATTCTATATCTTAATAAACAAAAACTTTTATCAACCTTAACTAAAAATGGACAGTTAAAGCTTTTATCAAACATTGAGCAATTTCCAAATTGCGGAATTAATCTAAAAGAAGTTGGTTCCTCTTTTGACCTTGAGGTCATCAAGGGAAATACGGTTCTCAAAGAAACTGCATCTTGTAACAAGTGGAAATCCCTGGCTTTCTTATACATTATTCAGTAAAAAGCCTTCACAATTCTAAGGACTTCCATCATGCTTCCAGCAAGTGCAACATCTGTGCAGCCTTTATTTCAGGGAATGGGTTGATTCAAGGGTGTGTCATGGTTAATTATTAGGAAAACTTTGGGTTATGCTGATAAGTTTCTGCGTGTTTGAGAAGGAATATGAAATTATTATTTCTTAAATTTAAGTAGACACAACAAAAAGTATAACAATGAAATATTCTGTGTTGAATGCAAAATAGTGATTTTTTTCAGATTTTCTGTTCGTTGGAATATGAGAATTTTCCCATTATTAAGCAATTTTTCCAAAATTTATTTTAGTTCTGTAAATAATTTTTTCAATTTTTAACATCAAATTTCTTTACAAATCTGTAATATACTTTCTCCAAATGGTTAAGTAGCATCTTAATAAATAAATTTCACAAAAATCTTTAAAAATTATTAAGTTTTTTGAAACATAACTGAAGAAAATGCTATGAGTAGGATTAATACAATTGTAATAATATACAATTGTATATCTTTATACAATTGTATATAAATTTCGTACAAGAATAATGAATAATTATGAGTATTTTGGTTTCATACATTTTTTCTACACATTATAGAAACTGTAAGAAATCTAAAATAATAAAAATACAAGAGTTATTACATTTCTTATTATGAAAACACCGTAATCAAAACCTAATATTTGATTTCCAAGGCAATATGTTAGGGAAAAACCATTAAAGATTTTGTCTTTCTCAGCATATTTTTAATTCAGCCTGGCAAATCTTATGTTTTATATTTTCGAATAAAAATAAAGTTTTATAAACATCAGCTAATTCCAAAATTACCATTTTTTAAGTTTGTTGACGTCTGCAAAAAGAATTACCATAATTATAATCTTTGCTAAAATCCTTTCATTAAAATCGTTATCTGGAATCATTATATAACATACGAGCATGAAATTTCCATTTTAAAAAGAAAATCTATTGATGTGGAAGAATCTCTTAATTCTTTTGACTGCATTTTTTTTTTCTTGACGTAATATAAGATAGTGAAATAACTTTCAAAGTA
>JAPMOQ010018420.1:492059-516168 GCA_026543055.1 Argiope trifasciata
TGTGTGTGTGTGTGTGTGTGTGTGTGTGTGTGTGTGTGTGTGTGTGTTTTGAAATATTTAATATTCGTCTTCAACGAATATTAAAATGTAAAAACAAAATAGAGAATATTTAAAGTTAAAATATTCCTTTTTATTTCCTTGAAATAATTACAAAGAAAAGCACATCTAATTTCAAAGTTTCAAAACTAATTTGTTCGAAATAGAGCAGACAATATGATTTATATATTTACTAGTTCTAAGCTAATGATTAAGATATAATTTCATTCAGTCTTTCCATACTAATTTGAGATTGATAAATAATTTGACAATTTCAAATTATTATTATTAGTCTTATGAATCATTCAAGTGGAAATCATTACATTATTTTTAACTTATTAAATATTATTTGATTTAAGAGCTTCTGAATAGGGTGAAAAGTCCTTATGCCAATCTTGACCAAAAAATGGACATGATATTTTAATTTATATTAGTCTTTTAAAGATCTTACCAAACTGCTTTAAAAAAAGTGAATAATTGATTGTACATAGCATGAAAATGAAAATTCAACAATTCACATCAAAACGGAAATTAAAAAATCGCATCAAAATGGGGCAAAAAATCGCATCAAAACGCGAATCAAGAATAGGTCAAACGCGAATAAAAAAATAGCATTCAAACGCAAATAAAAAAATCAATTTAGTTTATTAAAACATGGACTTAAAAGAAATTTACGGATGAATTACAATGTATTTTCAAATATTGTTTTTTTTTCTATTCAATATTATTTAAAACTCTGCATTTTAACAGGACAACGAACAAATTATTCAAAATCTTTCGGAAACGTTGTTTCCTAGTGAAACTATATAATTTTATTGTAATATATAATAAATGATGTAAGATCTATGTCTATAATTGCAGGACTTTTTTTCTTGCGGGAATATATTACCGTCAATTTTACATATTTTTTCAAAACAATTAGCTATTATAAATCATCAAAGATATTAATAAACTTTACATTCTTGCAATTCTTAAAATATATCAAAATGATTTACATATTTCATAATATTCTGCACATAAATTGCTACTTGCAACTTTTGCTTTTTCTAGTTACTTTGCCGATAATTATTCGGATTTATAAAATATTTTAATTTGATGCAATATCAGATAAATTTTCATCTGTTTAGTTCTTCTATAGAATTTCTAATTATCTTTCGTCTGCCTTTGCCTTCGGCATCAATGGCATTTCCATTAGTTGAAAACTTTCACTTTCTGATATAGACAAGCTTCAGATTATGTGTATTGGTGAATCATGAGTTAATATATTATGCAAAATGATTAGTTATTCCTTGGAAAATTATAAAAGTCTTTTCCATTTAATATTTTGGGTGAAGATTTATTTATATTGTTGTTGTATGCAAACGCATTATATGAAGAGGCAATGAGTACATATGTTTAACGACTTCTGTTAAATTATCACCATAATTATAACAATTAAAAAATTTTTAGCTCAGTATGTTTGGTTTGAAACTTGAATTTTTTCTTGCATATGTTGTAAGAAATTTGTGATGCCAGAGACAATGTATGCCAATGTCCATGTTATGACAACAGTTATGAAATATTAACTTTTAACATGGATTTAACAATCTCGCAGAATCTACGGTATAATTGTTGGCGAGTTATTTGGCAATTAATTCCCAAAAATTTGAAATAAAATATTGACAAAAAAATGTATTTGGAATAACAAATTTTTATATCAAATTTGGTGTACACAAATCCTCGCGGTTTTTTTTTTAAATTTCGCATTCAATTATTTTTGAAATTACGGGCCTACAGTCAACCAATTGGTAGAATTGACACAATAGACTATAGAGGTTAAATCTGTATACCGAATGTTATTTGTCAAGTTCTCTTCATTTTGTAACTATAGCGGTAATTTATATTTGTGCAACAGGACACACAGACTTATTCTGAACAGATTTTACTCCAAATGTGACGAAAATCTGAAAACTTAATATAAAGAACCTATACCAAATCTTATCATCTAATTCAAATTGCTATAGTTACTTCCGTCGAGAATAGACGGATATTTTCCCAAAAGGTATTTTGCAACTCGGGGATGTCAGAAATGTGGAGATTCGTCAAAATCTCCAGTTCGATTTTTAAAAAATCATTACTAAAATTTTTATGTACTAAGTATATAAGAAAGTAAAAATCCGTATTAAGAGGAAATTCAGTTTTATTTGCATTTTATCACATTTGATACTCTGAAATCAGAAATTTGAACGTTCGTTATTTCCATTGCTTTGCCGAAGGCCAACATTTTTAAGCGAGAGAAGGAAAATCATTTGATAGGCTTTATCATCGAAACAGACTACTCCTACCAGTCTTGTGTGTGATAATTGTGGAGTTATTTTAACAGTTCGTCACATTTTTATAGAATTCACCAGCTTTATTGACTTTCGATATAACCATTTTAACGGATTTTTTATTGGGTAAGACGCATCATCCAAACATTTTCTTATATATTAAAGATGTGGGGATTTTACATGAAGTTTAAAGTATAGTTTTAATATCTTTCTCACTTTGTTACCAGTTGACTAGTTTAAACAGTCAGTTACATATACTACAATATTAAACTATTTTTATCATTTATGGAGAAATTTTACTCTGTTTCGGTGCAGCATATTCTATATCAGGATCTTGCACCAGAAATTCAAATTCAAACTCAAACTCCTAACAGTCTTAAGCATGCGGAGAAAACTGAATCTATGTCACTATAACGTAGTCAGGAACTACTGTCTGAGTCCACCACCGTCTATGATACAATATCACCCGAAAGAGACATCCCATCATTAGTACAATCCTCAATCTACTTTTGCACCCACCATGGTGGCACAAATCAACAATCATATTAGAAACTGCTGACCCTTATTTTTGATGTAACGCAACAAGAGTTATTAGAGAATATGCAAAGTATTTCTGGGAGACCATATGGCGTGTTTCTCATTCATGTCCCAATTTGCAATGCGAAATTATGTTATCCAATCAATATCTAACATAATATAATCATGTTATCTTAAAATAACTCAATATAACCGTCTGGAAATTGTAAGAAATATCCAACTGTATGCATAATACTGCTTCCTTAAAAGAATGTGATTCGATGTAAATGAATGCGTACTATTGTTTTCCATATCTTTTAGATGATTTATTTATCGAAATTAATGTAGGCTTAATAGCATGAAAATAGACTTTTTAAAATTAAGTTAAAGTCCTCATATATAGTGGATATTCGAAGTTCTTATTTAAGAATTTGAATTTTTGTCATATTTTTTTTAAATCCATCATCCATGTTGGAATTATGAAATTGAAGTTTTAAATTTAGAATTTTTGAGAAATTTCTCAGTCATATCTAGGCTTTTCAGACCCTTGCCGCAGTTCCGTTGAATGGGCATTTGTGGCGTTTCAGTATAGATAATGTTAAATATTATGCCCCGAAATACATATTTTATTCAGTTTTAGTTCGACTAAAACTTTAAATCTTAAAATCACTAATTAGTTTATATGTTTTGTTTGATATATTCGATGTAAGTTAAGTTACAAGTTACAGATTCAATTGCGTGCTTCTGTACAATAAACGCTACATATATTTTCATACATTTCTTCTAAATTCAAGTTTCACACTAATGTAAATAGCTAAATGAATACAAGTTAACAAAATATTTTGCAAACAATCCAATTCTAGAAGCAAAAATGAAAGCACAATGGTGAATGGACTATTCGTGTAATTATTCTGCGTGAAATATTCGGTTTATTACAATTCCCCCTCTTCTCAAACTATCTGCTTGGGTCGTTTGGGGCTGCCATGAGTTTGCTTTAACGATTTCTGCGGAAGCATCCTTCGTATTGTTGCAGTACCAAAAATTGTTATTCGCTAGTTTTACCGGTGGTCATTGCTTGTCCTAACTTCATTAAAATAATTGTATGTCTGCTATGATAACAATTCTTTTATTATAATTGAATAGTGGTTTTCAGCCGTGATAAACCGAAACGAAATGCTATTATGAAATGCGTAGCAAATTCAAGAAAATTGAATGCGCTTTTAAGCGTCAATTTGTATTTTGCAATATATTACTAATTTGTAGGATTTTGATCTTTAGATATAGGTTTGGCTTCTCTCGTTTTTATTATTGTCAGTATTAAGCATTCAATAAAAGCAACTTGGAATTGAATGTTGTATTTTCCATATTCGTGCTCAAGACTTGGATTTATTTGATCTATATTGAGTAGAAATGGATTGTGAAATAGAATATTGTTATCAGGTACTTCTCTTATACGAGTCTCCTATTATATTAATGATCAAAATATCAATTGAAAGGAAAGAAAGTTCGGATGGATCTGTCGCTGTCGTCAATTTAGTAAATGATATCATCACCGTATGTGCGGTAGTCTCCTAATTCCGTAATGTAGATTGTTTACATCGATCGGAAGCTTACACCAGCAGTTGGATTGTAAGAGGACTGCCGGGGGGTCAGTCCTTGAAGAGGGGAGCAATGTTACATGCTGGTAAAGTTGTTTCGCAGCGCAATCATGTATTAGATACTGTCAGGTGTCGCATCGAAGATTTCAGAGGTTGGCGACAAAAATTGGTGACTTGGCGATAAATTTGGTGACCTAGACGACAAATGTTGGCGACTTAGAGATAAAAATTGGTGACAAAAGGAATGTTCTGGTAAATTCCAGATAGTCCACATTTTATCAACTGAGACTAGTTTTTCCCGGAAGCTTGAAGAACTTTCTAAAGATTACGTCATTTCTTATCGGTGACATCACTTCCTATGGAGAGACTATAGAAGTCAAGCAGGACAGCAGGCAAGCTGTTGAACTAGCGATTGAATGCGAGGTGTTATTATGATTAATTAGATATTTCTTGCTGGCTGATTGCAAGTGCTATTGCTTTGAGCTATTTTTAGAGTTTTAGAGTTCGTTGAAAATAAAAATCTTTATTTTTGTAAGTACCTGGCTATTTCAAAGAATGTCAAACATTTTTAATCTGCGGCACTGAACAGATGTCCTTTGAAAGGCAGATTTTGCTTGTTAAACCTGAGATAAAAGTGTGTTGTATTCATCTTTTGTCATCACATTCAAATAATTCTGTTTCTTCCTCATTAATTGTGACAAAATCGGAAAAAAAAACTAGAAATTTTTTTCTCCCTACCACTGTGATTCGGGTTTTTCCTGGCGCTGCCAGTTAGGAAGCGGTTCACTAGTGAATTCACATACGCTCTAGCATTGTCAGTTAAAACGCTTTTTATCTAATGAATTCACGTTTTTACTGATTTTGAGTTTTCACTGTAACATATATATTGTCGAATAAAATTGGGAAATTGGTCCAGTTAAAGCACGTAGTTCAATGAAAATTTTATTTCCGGGTATCTCTCCTGTGATGGAGATATAATAGATGGACTTTGTAATAGTCCATCAAGAAATTATGGAATAATAAAATTGGCTACATCAGTACAAGCTTAGGAGGGATTAAGACTAAGGAATTTCATCCTGATAACCTCTGAAAAATCAAACTGTTTGGGGCCAGACAACAATTTATCATATTTTTTTGAAATCATGAGCTATCAAATTGCACAATGGACTGCAATTGGACTGTTATTTATGGTTTTCTGATTATTTTAAATTTATAAATAATAACATGCAAGCAAAATGTTTAAAATTCAAGCCTTATTTATTATTATTTTTTTTTAAAATAACCATTTGAATTTAAATACATTGATTAGGAAAGTTCTATGGAAATATAGCAAAATAAAAAAGCTTTCTACGTAACATAATAACGTACAAAACAACTTTTAACAGCAAATTGTATAAAGCAAAAATAATTCATTTGAATTTTATCATCCTGAACACCTTTCAAACCCATAAGGGTATCACACCACAATCTATCATCGTTGTTGTTGTCCTTGCATACTGAATTCACTTTGTATTCAACCAAACTTATTTTTTGCGAAATGTATAGTCTTATATGAATTATTGTTAATGTTCGTCATTAACAATAGTTCACTAGAGTTTCTTAAATATATAAATTTTAAATTAATTCAGAATTTTTCATGAATTCAGTAATGTTTAAATTATGTCAAGAAATATATTAGAACACTTTTCCTTCGAAAAATACGTTTATGGTAAATATAAAAAATATATTTCGTTTATATAAGCAAAGCATAGCCCATTAATAATAAATATTTAATCTTGCTTTGTTTATTAAAATGTGCATACAGATAAAAAGAGAGAGTCAATACCTAAATAAGTACCCCATTCTGAAATTTTTTTATGAAAATTCAAGTCTTTAAAACTTAAAATTAAAACTTCTGCAATCCCACATAATGATACGCGGCATAAGAAAGTGTTTCATTCTCCAATATAAAAAGGAAGCATCTCTTAAAAACAGCATTGCAATTTTAATTAATAATGAAAAAAAACTTTTTTTTCTACGATTGAATCTTCACTTTGAAAAAATAAAAGCAGAAAAAAGATGCTTGATTGAAATATCTCCAAGAATATTGCATTTTTAATCTTCATTTCCCGAGTTTTAAATTGAGTGTATTACTGTTCAGTAAAAAAAAAAGAACTCTTTAGTTTTATATCTAATGATTGAGTAGGATTTCCATTCCCCTATATTTCAAATACCTAAGGATTAAATTAGAATGTCTAAAAAACATTGAAAGGAAGCATTTTTACCATAATATATTTAAATGAAACTAATTTATAACAATCCGTTTAGTTAAAATATTTAGTATAATTGTATTTTAGTCTCCGCCTTTTTCTTCGAGATTTTATTTCGATTTATGTTTAGATGCTTTTATTTGGCTTGATTTTTTTATGTTTATAAAACCCGTTTTTGTAATAATAAATGTATAGTTTTGCAAAATCAATGTTTCCTAATTTTAGTAGTAATTTTATGCGTTATACAAAATGAAAAACTAGTGATAAAGTATTTAATAAATGTGTAAAAACACAGAGCATTGAAGATTTCCTAACTTATTTTCTTTAATAATGGATTACCCTGAATTAATTAATTTTTTAATGCACTGCCTTGGAATTTATCTGAATATAAAAAACTGAATTAAAATCCTCTTTAAAAAGTGCTATTTTAGCCATGATTGTACTTTTGTTTGGTAACACATACAACTTTAATTATAATAGTTAAAGCAATATAAAAATTCGTAAGAGAATAAAGAAGATTGTGTAATCAATAATGTAAATAGTGGAGAATAGTAAAGATGGTTACTGATCATCTTCTTTAGTAAAAACACAAACAATAAATATTCTTTTTTAGTTCAATGTAAACGTTATTGCTGAATTATAGAGGCATTTCTATCACAGAAATATTTTTAAAAACTATATGGAACTTTGTACTAACAACAACTTTGCATTGAAAAATAAATACATAAATTTGTTTGTGTTTCAGTAGCTTTTGTTAATAAAATTTCAACCCTCAAAAGAATATTTTTATTCTAATCACTTTTTTAGTGATATTTATCTGTAAGAGGAATATTTTTAGACACAAAATGCTTATCCTAATGCTATATTCAAAAAAGGAAACATTAATACCATTTTACCTATTTTCTTGTTCCGACTAAATAGTAAATGAGCTTGGAACTATTTTTTAAAACATTTTAGGAGGAAATTACTTTACTAGCATAATTGCAGATTAGTACATATTGCATTCTATAAACAATTAACATTGGAGTACATTACAATAAACTCTAAGAATAGAAATGTTTTGAAAATTAAATTATTTTGCTTGAATGTAGTGCGTTTTTCGGAATGCTATAAAAATTTGGTAACTTTTTCTTGTTAAATTATCCATTGAAAAAAGTTAAGAAATTGATTTTTAAATCTATTTTTAAAGTAATCATGCAACGTTTAAGAAAATGAACCATTCATATTATTGCAAGGATTATTTATGGTAAAAAGTTTTTTAGAAATAAATCAAAAAATATTTTCTGCATTTTTATGAATTACTTAATTACAAAACTTTGAATATTTATTCAAACATTTTCCATTTATTTAATATTGTATGCATTCTCATTCTAAAATTTGTTTTTATCTCATTTTTTGTTATCACATTTGTTTGATATATTTCGATATCAGGGCATTTTTTAAAATCTTAAATTTAATCTGGATAGAAGCAGTTCCGTTTTAAAATTGAAAATGTAATAAAAATTTAACATGTTAGCTACATTTTAATTTTTCTCTCCATTTACAATAACTTTTTTTTCTATTGTCCCAATATCCTCAAATTTCCCACATGTCTGTATTTAGAGCAACAAACACATAATTTTCAATTGATGTTAAAATTACTGAGCTATCCAAAAATAAAAATTATTAAAATATGTATAATTTAATAAAGAATTTAAAAGATGAATCCTGAAGATTTCAATTCGGAACCGGAGAGTTTCGGGTTCGAGACTCAATTACCTAAGAACTGTCGTGTGAGGGGGGTCTCTTGCACGTTAAATCTGTCAGGCCAAACGTCCTCCCTCTGGTGTGGTGTGGAGAGGGGGGTGCCACTTCAGGTGCCGTCCTCGTCATCTGACCGTGGTTCAAAATTACTAGGTCCGTCCCAAAATAGCCCTCGTGTTGCTTTAAATGGGACCTTAATATAACTAAACAAAACTAAAACCTGAAGATTTCATAAAACTCTACTCACTAGATTCACTATCTTTTTCTTTAAATAATTCGTTTTCTCAGTAATTGATAATTGTAAATAAATATGTAAATTATATTTCAGGCAAACATGAATATTTTCTATCTCTATTCTTCATTCTAAACTTAGGTTTATTCCCTTATTCAGAACTGTTCTTTTTCTTTCTTTCTGAAACAATGCATATAAGTTGAAAAATTACTGTCATCGTTATATTCATCCTCAAAAATTCAGTGAATACTCAATTTTCAAAAGTACATTAGAGAAACGCTCATTATTCAAGTAGTCATAAGTATCTTTAAGAAAGATAATTCCGTACCATTTCCAGTTCGACGGCTGAAAATGTTGTTCTGGGTTTTTTTCATCCCCAAATTTGTAATTTGTATCACATTTTGTACGAGATCTATCAGCATATTTATCTAATTTCTAATCGAATTAGTTATAGGTAAATGAAGCTACAAAAAGTAGGTAGAAATATAAAATGCTATACTTCGACTTTAAAACAGTGGGGGGGGGGGGAAATTTCATGCATAGAATAAATCTCTAAGTCGTAGATTTTTATTGGTACTCAATATTTAAAGAGTGCTTGGATATGCACTCTCGCATGCACATGAAGATGATGATTAAAAAATATAACAACTTTAATTGATGAAATGTACCTCATACTCTTGCTACAATTTTTTTTTTCATTTTTTTAAATATATGTGCAATTTTGTGTCAAACTTTGGCTTCAATCACATAACAAAAACCGTAGAACCTTGCACGTATACTAAAATATTTAATTCAGAAATTAAAAATCTGAATACAGTTGAAGATCCAAAATTTTATACCAGAATGAAATGTGATAGAATATTTCTGAAGAGTTTGTAAGAGTGCAATAAGGTTTCATCACTAAGTTAGGTGTTTTTCTACTTTTAAGTTACTTTGCTTATTTCCTGTATGAAAAATCTCAAAATTTAAATCTGGAAGATAGTTTGAAAGAAAAATTTAACCTTTGAAAAAATATTTTTAAATTCCAAATTTCGGCTAATAGATAATTTATGCTATTTTCCAGGTATTACACCATCTTGTAAAAAGTGCTAGACATTTTCTTAATTTTAATTTTATATTATTATCAACACATTTATCTCCTTGAAATTAGCATTTTTTGTAAAAGGAATTGCTATTAAAATTGCATTTAATATTTTGAATATGTATTAAAATCTTAAAGGTAAATACAAAACATTTTTATTTAAACTGAAACATAATCAACATAGAAAAATGTTTCTTATTTCTTATCAAAACAATAATAATTTTATAATAGTAGTAAAATTAAAATGAAATAGTAATTGTAATAATGAAAATAATTAAAACTTCACTTCATAATGAAGCATATAGTTTTAAAATATGCTTTTAAGTTATTTTTTCAAAATTTACTAAGAGTATAAAAAGTGTAATAGAATAAAAATGGCATCATTGAAGTAAAACAGAAAATATTTTTGAATCACAAAAAGAAAAAATTCTGTGACAAATATTTTTGGAAATTACATAAAAAATACACCAGCATTTCTTATAATTTTATGTAATTATGATTGTACTCGTAATTTCAGAACATTCCTTGAATGTAATCATCATTTTCATTCACCAAAATATATGTACCTAATTTTACTGTTCTTGGTTAAAAATTTTGGTCTCTGGTGCCCTAACATACCCATGTTTATTGTCATTATGAGAGAGCCTTTTCTATAAATATGACAAATGTTTTTAATTTCATTTGTTGAAGAAATTACAAATTTATGTACAGTAGAATTCTATTTGAATTTGAAAAGAAAGTTTTTAAAGCGTTTTCTTACCATTTAATATAATGTAGATTGTTTATGTTAATCGGAAGTTGCCGTGCTTCATTTGAATATTTTTGTGAAAAATTATTTTTTTTCTATTCATGGAGCATTGTATGCCATAAACTGTGCAGCTTTTTAGTTTCTTTTAGGCAAAGAAAATCTATTCTATTTACCTAAATTTCGAAAAGTTTTATTTTCATTTTAAAAGGATAAGAATAACTTTAAAATGGGCGAAGTTTTTGAAAAGACGACGGAGATTTTAGAAACGCTCAGGCCTTTGACTTTACAAAACTTTTACCGAAGTATTAAGATAAAGAAGAAAATAAAATTTATTTTTTATGCTTCAGCCTTTTCTCAAAATAAACATTGCTGATGTTTTGACTCAATCAAAAAATATTTTTTAAAAATAATTTAGTATTGAATATTTTAAGAAATTAAAGTGAAAAAAAGTCTGATAAAACTTTATAAAATATAACTGATTTTTATTTTCTAGCGAATAGTTCAACAAAAGCTTAAAGAATTTGTCATTTATTATTACAAATAAGTATTAGTTATTTTATTTATTTTTAGATATCAGTTGTTAATTTATTCATTAATGCATTAACTACTGGGGACTTTTTATTTATTATTACAATGAATAATATTTATTATTTCACTTATTTTTTGAATAACAATATCTTGTTTTATTTATTATAAGTCTCCGATAATTGAAATACATATGAAATCATTTGTATTAAATATATGACAGAAAATGTCACAGTTCGTAAGAATAATTTGATTTACTACATGGTTAAATTGTACCATATTATATATATTTTAAAAAATGAAATATTGGAAAATTGACCGATTTCTGATTTCTGATCTATTTTAAAAAAGTGATTTTAAAAATACATGGAGTTTGAAAAAGATGTGAAATTTTAGGTAAGTTTGAATAGATGTTCAATTATGAACTTTTGAACAATATATTTTAGAATTAAAAATGTAAAGCAGGGGAAAATTCGAATTTTATGTTCCTACTGTTTATATAAGACAAATAAACCATAAGTTTTTTATGAAATATAAAAAAATGAATTTTATAAATCTATATCATCTCTAATTTTCCTAACCGCCAGTTATAAGTAAATGTCAATTAATGAATGATGCAGAATATATAAAAAAATAAAAATACTGTATTCAACCATTTTAATTAATATGTAGTTTACAGTTGAATGAAATTATAAAATTTCTTTTAAAAAGATTTTTATATTATTACTGAAGCAGAAAAGCATCATCTTGCCTTTCAAATCCTGTTAAGTAAAGCTGCAATTTGGACGATTATGTTTTTGACTGTTAGTAAATGTGATATATTGTCCCTGATATGAAATCGAGGTGCTGGTCACTGGAAAAAATTACTGTGACTCTTAAAAAAAGAAATATCGCTATTCGTTGATACCATTTTATAATAGTGGTCGCTCATGCGCAGAAAGATAGAAAGGTAGTAATGTCTGTCTGATCTATATTCAACATTGCACCCGAGTTCTATTCTTTCATGCGTTCTTGGCGATAATTTTTGAATACGTGGTTATAGTTATGATCATCAATTGTCCCGATTTGAAAGGGAGCTTGTTATAATTTTATTATTTGCATTCATTAACAACCAAGGGTATAATATAAAATATGCTAAAACTATTGACAAAGTTCTTAAGATTTCTGGAGACCAGTATTATTTAGAGAGCTAAGCAAAAAATTCGTCGTTAACAATACATTATCTGTCTCTGATATGCCTGTGAACTGAAAAAAACCCCTCTAGTTTATCTCATCCATGAATAAAAGTTTAATTAAATGATAACGTCTTTTATAAATTTTATTTAACTAATCAGCGCTTTGAAACTCAGAAAACAATTTTTTTAAAAACCTTCACAAAAGCTATCAAGATTCTAGCAATCAATCACCATTTCCGAGAATTTTGAAACCGTTATCAAAATCCTTCGAAATTCCTTAAAAATATAAAAAATGATTTTGGTCTTTCTTTGAAATCTTATACCTCATATCTTAGGAAGCCTTTTTCTTAGGATACCACATCATAGTTTTTTTTTAGATTCACGTTCTTCAACCTTTGTATATCAATATCACGCTTAAGCATCGAAATATGTCTTGTTTATTGCTGTGGTTCTACATTTGCAGAGAAGGTAGTAATTTATTTTATATAAACTTTTGTATCTTGTTAGTCCCATAAAGGAATTATCATGATACTGAATACAATTTCATTGCATTTGACATAGTAACAACTATGATAAACTGAATTTATTTGGAAAAAAATAAATAATGGAAATTGAATGTAAATAATATTTGTTGGATAAGAAAATTTAATACTGCACATTTCAAGAAACCGATATTGGGAAAAAATATTGGTAATTTTCTGTTTAACCAAGATTCTTCTTTTTTCTTTCAGTATTTCTTGGCAATATGAAGTTTATTTATACAGGCCTTAAACTTTTATTATAAAGGGTAGCAGTTTACAATTTTGGCTTTTGTTCGTATGAAGGTTATTTAATTTTTATTTTTATTCTTCTGCAAAAAAAACACAACCACTGCAAAAATCCCTTTGTAATAATCAAGGATTATAAAAATTATGAGCTTCAAGAATTCAAAAGGTTTTAAAAAATGTTTTTAATGTTTTAAACTATAAATATATTTTATATCATTCTTTTTTAATAAATGGTTTTATCAAGGCACGCATATATATTTTTTAAATTATTCTATATCCAAATAATTATTTCCAAGAACTTAAATTCCGTCTTCATTTGAACTTCTGGATTGTATGGGCTTCGGTATTAACTTCTGAATTTTGGGATAACTTTAACCTCCCGTTTCTTTTTCCCCTCAAAACCAAACCGCTACACAATCAATTTTATTTATAAGCTATATAAGTTCGAAAGACTTTCTCACAGTCTCATTTTTGTGCTTTACTGCCTTCCTATTGGACATCTTGCAATGTGGATGGCGTGGCTTTAAATAAAGATGACAGAAAAAATTAGACTATTTATTTAGTATCATGAATTTTAAAAATTGTTGAATTCCATGCCTATTTTTTAAAATATGAAGGGTAAACGAAAAATGTTTACAAGACAATGGAAAACTGCCTTATTTACAATAGATTCATGATACAAATGGTAATTAAGAGACGTATTTAGTTTTTACTTCTCCACATAATCATCAAATATCTTGAGGCATTTATTGCACCACTGGAACAATTTGTTTGACCTGTCTTGGTAACAATCAGGTTCCTGAATAAGGAGCCAGTTCACAGCATCATTTTTAAGCATCACCGTCTGATATGGACCTTGTTTCGGATAAATGTTTCTTCAATACCAGGTAAAGGAAATAATCTCTGAAGAGGGGTGAATCTAGACCTCCCAACTAAATATTTCCAGAAAACTTTCTGTACACTTCAAATGAACACCATTTTTTCACTTGTTTCCTACTTATTTCTTCGTTCTCCCCACAGTACACTTCAATGATTTGTCTGTAAATATCTGATGAAGATACATTCTTGGCTTATAGAAATAATTTCACTGCTCTTACTTGTGAGTGAGATCTATCTGGAAGCGTTGTCATTACTGTCGCTGTTATAGGTCTCAGTACTATCACTATCTGCTCAAATAGCCGGCCTAAGACCAAAAAGCGGAAGGTGGAGGGGATATTAAACTGAAAGAGAGTAAAGGATCCCTGGGTACCATGGGATCGGGACACCCGTACTCATTATAAAAGGTGAGCCCCTGAGGGGAAGTCGTTACTGGATGATTACAGGTTATGTAACCTTAAAGAATAAAAGCAGAATAATTTTAATTAAGATCTTTCATCTTCCAGTCTCATTTTAATTTTAATTTCTGAGTAATATTGGCTCTAATTTTTCTCACAGAAAAAGTTGTCTGATAACCAAAAGGCTTTTATTTTTAACAATGGTATCATCTCAGAATACTTTCTCATGATCTTTCTACCAATCTATATTCTGTTTACTTCAATATTTTGTCATCATGGAATATTTTCATTTCATTACTTTTCATTCATTCAGTATTCACAAAATATTCAAATTCAATATTTTTTCATCATTTATCATCTCATCAATTGAAAAAGAATCAAAATTCAGGTATTTTCATGAAAATTTAAAGAGCTCTTATTCGTTTCTGGAAAAAAGGGTTTCACAGGTACCTGCATGCAAACACACACTCACGCAACACGAAAGACATAAACGAAATGCATAATAGAGATCAGCATTATGAACCCTAATAAGTATTAATAATAGTATATTAGACAGAAGAATTAGCACTATAATAATAGTTTAGTAAACAAAAATAACTAACAAAAATTCATAATACAAGCTAAGAGAACAAAAATAAGAATGCCCTGATCACTTGATTCACAATCGTCACCTCAAAGACTATATATTTCTTGAGTATCCGAAACTTTACACGAAAATTTAGTGCGATTGTCCTCTGAATAGAGAATTGCACTAAATTTTCGTGTAAAGTTTCTATATAGAATACTATTATAATAGATATAATTGTGTTTTTCTAAAGCTTCTATACAATTTCCTCCAATATTTGCTTGATTTACTATTAAAGTAGGGTCATTGACTGAAACCGTACTAATCAAAAGAATATAATTAACTAGCTGGTACCCGGCTCATTGCTGCAGAAGAAGAAGTTTTGGAAATATCTTTTGAAATTTGAAATAATTGTCTTTTTTTTGAAATTAGGATTGATAAAAAGGGTAAAATATTTTTTCGTATCCGAAATGAATACATTCATTCAAATTGAATGGTATATAAAGGAGAAGTGTAAATAATATTTATTCATTTTTCTTCTTTATGATTCAATAGCTTTAGGATGGGCAATAGTTTTTTTTCCGTCTTCAGCAGAAACAAATAAATTTCTTGAGTATCCGACTCGTAAGCATCTAGCATAGAACTGGATAGAATCGAATGAGCAGAGTATAAGAAACACGCAAAATTTATTTATATAGATTATATATTAGATAATTTTACATAAATAAATTAACAATAAAAGTCAAGTTAAAAAGAAAAAAATGGAATCCAAATCAAATCAAATTGAAAGAGAATCCATACCAAAGACTTTTTCGAGGATCACCATCAGGCAGGGATTCAAAATGATAGTTAGATGATTGTATTAAGCCTTTAACCCGTAAGTGCAAACAATATATTTTCTAAGTTTTATCACTATGGTATGAGTGACACGGCTGCGTATAAGAAATATACAACCATTCGCTTTTATTTATATGAGATAAACGCCCCTAAACAGTTCGGTCTAAATAATTCATTTTTTATAAATCCTTATAATCTTCAGATGGACATGTCAGAAAAAGAGTGATTTTTTATGTATGGGTGTCAATAAAGTTGGTGCAATGTACATGATAACGTGATGCTTCGATATCGATATAATTTTGTTTTATCTGTTATGTAATTTTTTTTATCATTTTGTACAGTAAACAATATATGGTCTATATCAATATCCAAATTTTAATGAAGTTTTGATAATGTGACACTTTTGCTCTATAGACAGCCGCTTATTTTCCTAATAAGAAAATGTATCTCTACAATGTGGGTCTACTTTTTAAATACCTACAGAACCATTAATCCCCTTCTGGGGGTTTAAATCAATATTCAGATGCGATGTTTGCAGTAAATACAAATATTTTTCAACCAAACAAAGTAAACTGATAGTATATGTTACAAGATAATAGTATAATAAAAATCTGTTGTAAAAATACACGATTGTGAAAACCGAGAAATAAACAAAAAAAATGTGGAAATCCCGGAATAGGATAAAAATTGGACTGATTACCAACGCACGGGATTTGTAAGGTACTATCTTAAACCATCTTAATTAATTGGTTAAGACGATGTTACAATTTTTCTGCAATTTTATAATCATAGGGTTGATATTTGTATGAATGCTGAGAATATAGTCCATAACGGATTTTAATAAGTTTGTTTAGTTTGATTAAAAAATACCTATGACCATATTAACGAAAACGACCGTGAATAAAATAGGAATAGATATTAAGTAAATAAAACAAATTGTGGAAAAAAATTAAAATTTCAATGTAAGAATTAGAAAAAATATCAAAAAATAGAAATGTTAAATAATCTTAAAATCCAAAAGAAAATTTAAAGCTTAGAGTAGAAATTATACAATGCACAATAAATTGATTCATGCATTGATTTACACTGGTTAGAATGGATTTTGTTCATCACCAGAAGAAATAAAAGGGGCTTTGACAGAATATTTCAACAACTATTCCTCTCTAGAAGTCAATATAAGAATTTCTTTTTTCAAAATCAGTTGATTTCAGCATATTGCTGAATATTTCATAAAACTTGATTCGAGAGAGCGGAAGAATCAAATTTCGAGCTGTCACATTGGAATCCCACAGAATTTTTGAGTTTCCGTTATTGAATAATTTCTGTTATTTTGAAACGAATGTATTGAATATTATCGGATTTTTGAATAGAATGTTTAAACCGCCGTCGGAAAATATTTAAGATTTTTCAACTAAGCGTGTTTATACTTTATCTGAATTAATATTTCATCTTCGCCTGATGTGTGACGGCAGAAAAATAAATTTTGTGTCACTGTTATATTTTCCTTATTTCAAATATTTTTGGAATTTGAACAAAATTGAGCAACAGGATATTTAAGCATAATTCCGCTATTTTCTTATTTCTCTGAATAAACAAACCCAAAATTTAATAAAGTTGACAGTGAAATTTTATGTCGAGGTGTCTTTAAGTTGAAAGCAGTTTCCTTATAATAACATTTATAAATTACAAAGTCAATGCGTTCATTGCTGGATAAATTGAAATAATACATTAAATATTAATATATATGTCCAAATTATTAGGTTGTTCGGAAAGTAATTTCGTTTTTTCCTGACAAAGGATTTAATTGCATTTTTCGCACCCAATTTCATACTTAAACCACAAAATCATTTTATGTTTTAAGAGCTGATATAGCAAGGCTTGAGTGTGAAAAAGTGCAGCTGATTCTTCGCAGTAGTTTTTGGATGGTGCCCTTTTAAATATGGAGAGCAATAAACAGCATTTTCGTCATTTTTTTCTTTTTTGCTATAAAAGGTAAAAATGCTGTTCAAGCCAGAAATAAATTAGCCAATATGTGTGGAGAAGATGTGTTAACAGTACATCAGTACCAGAACTGATTTGCAAAATTTTTCCTTCAAATGAGGAGGCCAAAAAAACCTCGATCAGTTTTTTTTACAGCAAAGACCAAAACTTTTATGAGCGTGTAATCATGTTACTACCAAAAGGTATTAGACCAGAATGGCAATTTTATAATTTAATAAATAATTTATTCATTAAACGAAAATTTCTTTTCATTTTGACACAAAAATACGAAATGACTTTCCGAACGACCCAATAAGTATACTAGACCTTGGCCAACAGATTCGAACTATTTATCCTTTCTGTCTATCATCCAAACGAACTGAACGAAAATATTTCTTCAAGGTCAAAATACAAACAACGTTTTATAAAAAAAAATGTTGTTTGTATTTTGACCGTGAAGAAATATTTTATTTATAGACCATTTGGCAAGAAACAAATACCACTTGTTTGGCGCAGCATGGCCATCTTTGGCCCTTGCGCCGTAAAAAATCTAAACATTCATCCAAACGAGCTGAAAGAAACTGTCTTAAAATGAGGAAGCACACAGCTAATTTCTTTTCCGCCTCTTACGAAGAGTTTAAATTACTTCCCATATTTTGTCTAAAAATACTTACACGAGGCGAGTTTAAATACTAGCTAAATTTTCATTGCAGTTGCTGCCAACCACAAATCATGAAACATCCAATAAAAGGTCGAGTTCGAATAAATTTGCTTACATGAAATCATGGCGTGAAATTGGAAAAACACAAGGACTCCTTAAAATTGTGGATCGGAAATACATTTATGTGTGGATATTTTCCAAATGTCCATGTTTTAAGTGAGGATTGCAAACATTTGTTTGCTTTAACATTGATAAACAGTTTTTTTAGATATAGATATGTCATTAGAAGTTTGTAGCTCTCGACCAGGTAACTGAATCATAATTTTACAACCTAGAATAAATAACACCACTTTCTAGTTGCTGAAAAAAGTTATGATCCGAATGAGTAAAATCTGTCGATTGAAATATATACGAAATACAATATAGGCGTGTATTTATCAAACCCTGAGATTGAAATGAAAAAAAAAACTATAACGAAGTTAAAAATTAATTTTTACAGCATTAATAATTTACTTCGCAATAGTTAATATACAGCATCAATAACAAACTTAATAGTTAATGTCGAAGTCAAAGATTGATTACGTCATAAGAAATATTTATTGAGCCTTCCCTTTGATTTTCATTATAAATGACACGAATCTAGATTAATCTAAGCATATTGCTTAAAAACCCCAAATAGAAAAATTAGAAGTTGAAGATGATGGTTTAACACCTAAAATAGACAATGAAAATATGCTGAATTTCTCATTACTATAGTTAGAAATTTATAATCATTATTATCAGCTAAATATTCATTCAGTTCAAATCAATAAGGTAATCAATTACTATTAATCTTATTAAACCCCCTTAAAGTTGATGACGGCAAATATTTTAGGCAACGGCTCAGCTCGTTATTAAAAGCCGTTGAATAACATTTTATATTAACTAAAAAACTTATAATTTTCTGAGGTTGAATGGCAAATTTTCAGTTTTAAACAGTTAGCCCTTTTCTTTATTGTTCAGTTATTCGCAAGTTTTCTTTTTTTCTTTATTGCTCGTGTTTTGGCTTTCAAGAGAACATTATTTTGAATGATAATGCTTTGTTCTTTCACGGCTTGTGATTTCCTTTTGTACATTACTACCGAAAGTTTGTTTCGCTGTGACCCACTTCTTCTGTCTGATGTTGGCTTGTTTTTCGTTGAATCTCAAATTTCCACAAAGCCGTTATATATAAAGAAATTTTAACTATGGATTTGTTCCTTCTTTTTTCTTTTATAAGTAATGGATTTCTTCTTTACATTATGGATAGGATAAAATGAATCCTTGCATTTTATAGTTTTCCATTTTACCTGAAGTGAGACAGCCATAAATGCTTCATGAAAATAGAAAATTTGAAATTTATAAATTGTGCAAAATTTAATAAATTTTACACTTTTGTTCATAAAACGCCATGCTAAATTTCATGCATCTAATTCAAGATGACTGAGGGCTATTGTGATTAAACATGGACAGACATAATTTCAAAAATATGCTTTCAGATTTCAGAGAGGTCTTAAACGTGGAGAACATTAGGACCTCGAAGTCCATTTTATTTCGAGGGGGAGAAGAGGCGACAATAATACTTTATCTTCGTATACTTCACCTACAATTAACGAAATTGTCTCCATACATGAATGAATATTTTTCTTACATCTACTTCAAATGCGAACTTGATTTCCTAAATATAAAAATAAAAACTTCAATCTTTTATAGGAGGCTGAATTCCACTTCCCAAATTACCGTAGAAGAAACGGGCATATTTCCGATGGCATATCGGGCTTATCCTTTGAGCATATCGCCGATGGTGGTTTTTTTTTCTGTGTGAGGTTTTGGTACTTATACTGCTAGAAAAGAGTTGTTATTATTATTATTCTCTGACAGTATTACCTTTTGTTTTTTAATGCATAGGTTCCATCTTCCAGTGTTTCCAATTCTAAAGAGTAATAACAGTTTCCTTTCGAAGTAGTTTCCGTTCCAACCGTCGTTCTAAGAAAATTACAGCGATATATTTTGATGAATAATTCATGGATAAATAACATAATTTGTATATAAATAAAAATAAAGTGATGAGGTCGCTATGCTGGATACATCTAAAAGTTACGCATTCTTATAGAAGCAAATTCCGCAATAAACGTCAAAACTGCTACGATACTGTGATTGAGATCGAATTTTTTCAAAATGCTATTAAAAATTTATTTGGTGTTTCGGCTTTATCACTTTCATATTACCTATTATTAATGTGGAAGATTTCAGACGATTCAGAAGATTTCATTTATCATAATTTCCATGATATCAGATTCTACAAACACTCCTTACATTGTTTGACTTTTGATACATCCGATATATGTTCACAAAAGTATTCGAGACTCTTTCAGTACTGTTTTTACATTTTTTAAAAATATATAATCTATTTTCATGTAACGTGGTAAAAGCAAAAATTATAACTGGTAGTTTATATTTTACTTTCAGTACTTTAGTCCTGGGATTTATATCTTTTGAATTCTATATATGTGAGTTCAAATATACGCGCGTGCGCACACACACATATTATAATATAAAGGTAATCACACATAATTTCCGAATCATTTATTGCCATATATATATATATATATATATATATATATAATATATGAAATAGATAGATAGATTGTTCAACATATCATAAATAATTCGGTAATTATCTCTTCCAATAAAAAAATGTTATTTCTATGAACTTTGATACAAACGGAAAATAAAACGCACTTTTTCTTAAATCACGGTATCCTATACAAATATACATGTATATAAATAGTAGACTCATTATAAGAAAAACGTCAAAAAATAGAAAAAGAATGATAGGATATAGAAAATAGAAGACATACATGCACGAAATAACGAGTGACTTTGATTGGCTATGTTTATAACATGGTTTCTCCTGATTCGCTATTGTTTTGACAGATAGTTTATTACTTTTAAGGAAAATGTAAACATAGAATAAAGTAAAATATCCTGAAAGCATCTGTATGTTTGAATTTGAAAACTGGAAATACTAAACATATATTGGCGATATTGGTACAATTTTGTAGAACATATATAAGGAAAGGTTTAAGTATACTAAAGTCATATCAAAACAAAAAAATGGAGTTTTATTTTTGAGATTTTAGTTATTCTTCTACTACGATTAGTTCATGCTTAATTGCCACAGTATTTATAAGTTGCAATTACACGCACATGTGCCAATAGCAAGTGGTGGTATACATTTGTTATATATATATAATATTTTATACGTCTGAATTTAAGCAGCGATTCAAAATTCCTTGCACCGAAAAAAATTAATATTTATTGGAAATGTTTGTGCAATTTTGTTGGACATCTATTCTGGAAGGTTTTAGTATATCTAAGTATATGAATAACTTTAAGTGGCACTTTATAGAGTTACATCATAGATTTTTTTTTTTTTTTTTTTTTTTTTTTTTTTTTGCTTTGACACCAGGGGGAAAAATCCAGTATAGTTTACAAAGAAATATTATGAAGGAAGCTGGATTTTATTTAATCAAATTATACAGAGTTTGTAAGTAATTGTGGATACAATGAGTTATTTTTATTTTTAACTTTTAGAACAACTTTCCTATTACATGTTTATAGTGAATCTGGAACAGCTTTGATATACTGCCATTTTCGCTCAAAGAATCGTTTATCTCCAAATTTTAGCAAAAGAGCCGAATGTGGCTCTTACGATATCAAATGTGCAGTCGAAAAATTGCTAACCTCGCAACGCACTAATTGTTTATATATCAAAGCTTAGCTAAAAATTGTTTTGTACTTATTTTTGATGATTTCTAAATCTATTTGCATGGCTCAAAATTACGAGGTCTGTTCCAAAATAGCCCTAGTGTTGCTTTAAAATGGGGCGTCAATATAACTGAGCTAAATATATTTGTATGTTTATTTGATATTGTGTGAAATACATATGTTATATCAAGTGGAAGCTAGAAGGTTTAAAGGTAATTTTTCATCTTGGAAGTCATGCCATGGGCAAGGCTGTGCGGGTATTGCTATGTTAAATAAGTTTCTTTCGTGAGTTTATTTATTCAAAGCACATATTTATATAAAATTTACAGTATAGATAAATAATTCATGTATAGAATACTATGCAGATCATAAGTATTCAAATGGCATACATATTAGATGTATGATTTGTGGAAACATGATACATGACGATGTGGTTTCTTGATTTTTTTTATCATCGATCAATCAGAGAAAAATTCAAATTACTTTAAGGCAATGTTTTCGTCCCAATCATGTTTATTTCATGGACATTTTAAATCAAAGTTTTTATTTAATAATTACATTTTTTTAAAAAATATTTCAAATCCGTTTTTTAAAACAAAATTCTTAAAAATAAAGATGTTACGTCTTTGCCTGATTTCTTATGCATTAATAACGAATACAAAATATTATATATTACAGTGAATAAAATTATCTCAATAGCTTTATTTTTTAATGCATGACGTGTAACAACATTTTTACTCTCATTAAGTCTATGGAAATATTCCACATAAACTGATTTTCGTTTCAAATGCAATGTTTTTGAAAGAATGCTATATTCTCAAAATTACAAGATAATATAGGATTATCTATTACCTTTTTTTAATTCCAAATTTTTAATTTTCTATTTCATGAAACCTCTACAGTAGTCAGAATTTTCATATTAATTTGGTTTTAGATTCTTTGAGTCAAAATCTGAAACTTCATTTGTGGGAGCATGGATAAGATTCAACGTTCTCCTACCTATATTTCTCTCTACATTACATAAGTTATATAAAAACTTATATTTCCGATATCCAACAAATACTGTAGCATTTTCTTTCCAGTTTTCAATAGAATACATGCTTTTAGATTAGTTTTAGCGTCTATTAAATGGAACTGTTAAGGATAAGAAAAAAATTAAATATTTCATTTAAATTAAGAGCAAAAAAACAAAACAAACATTAGCAGTGATTTAAACTTCTTGATTACTTTTAAGTTAAACTAAATAATTAGTTAAATAAATGAGTTAATTAGATTATTTAGATAATTAGATACAATCGCATTTGTTATTTTGTTTTTATGTACAGTAATTTAAACAATGTTTTTGTCTTAGCAGTCATACACAAATCAACAAAATAATGATAGAATAAATAATAGTAATGATAATAATTTTGCTATTTATTGCTTTAAAAGCATTAAAAAAATGTAGAAATAATAACTTAAAAGAAAGATTAGAATCGGAATTATTACATACGATTTTACAAGGTCATTGCCTGTGCGATTTTTTAAATTATATTTTGCAACTCATGGTATAAAATTTTAAAGTCTCTTTTTCAGGAAGCAAAGATTTAAAAATTTGTATTTAAAACTAAAGATATGAAACCCATTTTTTTCCTTCTGATGCATTCCTGCGTCGCATTATCTGTATTGAAGCTATACTCATTTGCATTTCAATTTGTGATTTACCCTTCACCAACTCTTTTTTAATATATCTTTGAGAGTTTTCATGATAAAATTCTGAAATTAGAGGATGAGGCACATTTTACACAGTGGATTTTTTTTTTTGCAAATTCCCTGAAAGTTTAATCCCCTGAACATTTTAATTCACTTCATAATATTTTTTAGGCATATTTGTATATGTCTATGATAAATATTTAGGCAGTCAAGATTTTTGAGGCACCACTGTATATATACATAATCAGCAAGCAGTGTAAATAAGTTGAAGTAATTACGAGGCTTCTCTCTCTCTCTCTTTTTTCTCTCTCTCTCTCACTCTCTCTTTATAT
>JAPMOQ010018420.1:576168-617459 GCA_026543055.1 Argiope trifasciata
AAAAACCTTCACAAAAGCTATCAAGATTCTAGCAATCAATCACCATTTCCGAGAATTTTGAAACCGTTATCAAAATCCTTCGAAATTCCTTAAAAAATATAAAAAATTATTTTGGTCTTTCTTCGAAATCTTATACCTCATATCATAGGAAGCCTTTTTCTTAGGATACCACATCTTAGTTTTTATTTATTTTTTTAGATTCACGTTCTTCAACCTTTGTATACATCTTCAATATCAATATCACGCTTAAGCCTCGAAAGATTTCTTGTTTATTGCTGTGGATCTACATTTGGAGAGAAGGTAGTAATTTATTTTATATAAACTTTTGTATCTTGTTAGTCCCATAAAGGAATTATCACGATACTGAATACAATTTCATTGCATTTGATATGGTGACAACTATGATAAACTGAATTTTTTTGGAAAAAAATAAATAATGGAAATTGAATATAAATAATTTTTGTTGGGTAAGAAGATGTAGTACTGTACATTTCAAAAAAACTGATATTGGGAATAAATATTGGTAATTTTGTGTTTAACCAAGATTCTTCTTTTTTCTTTCAGTTTATTTATACAGGCCTTAAACTTTTATTATAAAGAGTAAGAATTTACAATTTAGGCTTTTGTTCGTATGAAGGTCAATTGATTTTTATTTTTATTCTGCTGCAAAAAAAAACACAACCACTGTAAAAATTCCTTTGTCAAGGGTTCAATAATCAAGGGTTTTTAAAATTATGAGCTTCAAGAATTCAAAAGGAATGTTTTAAACTATAAATATATTTTATATCATTCTTTTTTAATAAATGGTTTTATCAAGGCACGCATGTACATTTTTTAAATCATTCTATATCCAAATAATTATTTCAAAGAACTTAAATTCCACCTTCATTTGAACTTCTGGATTGTACGGGCTTCGGTATTAACTTCTGAATTTCGGGATAACTTTAACCTCCCGTTTCTTTTTCCCCTCAAAAACAAACCGCTACACCAGCAATTTTTTTCATAAGCTATATAAGTTCGAAAGACTTTCTCACAGTCTCATTTTTGTGCTTTCCTACCTTCCTATTGGACATGTTGCAATGTGCATGGCATGGCTTTAAAGAAAGGTGACAGAAAAATAATGAGACTATTTATTTAGTATCATGAATTTTAAAAATTGTTGAATTCCATGCCTATTTTTTTAAATATGAAGGGTAAACAAAAAATGTTTACTAGGCAATGGAAAACTGCCTTATTTACAACAGATTCATGAAACAAACGGTAATTAGGAGACGTATTTAGTTTTTACTTCTCCACATAATCATCAAATATCTTGAGGTATTTATCACACCACTGGAACAATTTTTTTAACCTGTCTTGGTAACAATCAGGTTCCTGAATACTGAGCCAGTTCACGGCACCATTTTTAAGCCTCACCGTCTGATATGGGCCTTGTTTCGGATAAATTTTTAATCAATACCAGGTAAAGGAAATAATCTCTGAAGGGTGGGGGGCTGACTCTAGACTTCCCAACTAAATATTTCCAGAAAATTTTCTGTACTCTTCAAATGAACACGATTTCTCCACTTGTTTCCTACTTATTTCTTCGTTCTCCCCACAGTACACTTCAATGATTTGTCTGTACATATCTGATGAGGATACATTCTTGGCCCATAGAAATAATTTCACTGCTCTTGCTGATGAGTGAGACCTATCTGGAAGCGTTGTCATTACTGTCGCTGTTACAGGTCTCAGTACTATCACTATCTGCTCAAATAACTGGTCTAAGACCAAAAAGAAGAAGGTGGAGGGGATATTAAACTGAAAGGGAGTAAAGGATGCCAGGGTACCTTGGGATCGGGACACCCGTACTCACTTATAAAAGGTGAGGCCCTGAGGGGAAGTCGTTACTGGATGATTACAGGCTATGTAACCTTAAAGAAGAAAAGCAGAATAGTTTTAATTAAGATATTTCATCTTCCCTCATTTTAATTTTAATTTCTGAGTAATTTTGGCTCTAATTTTTCTCACAGAAAAAGTAGTCTGATAACCAAAAAGATTTTATTTTTAACAATTGTATCATCTCAGAATACTTTGTCATGATCTTTCTACCAATCTATATTCTGTTTACTTCAATATTTTGTCTTCATGGAATATTTTCATTTCATTTCTTTTCATTCATTCAATGTTCACAAAATATTCAAATTCAATATTTGGTCATCATTTATCATCTCATCAATTGAAAAAGAATCAAAGTTCAAGTATTTTCATAAAAATTTAAAGAGCTCTTATTCGTTTCTAAAAAAAAAAAAAAAAAAAGGTTTCACAGGTACATGCATGCATACACACACGCACGCAACACAAAAGACATAAACGAAATGCATAATAGAGATCAGCATTATGAACCCTAATAAGGATTAATAATAGTATAATAGACATAAGAATTAGCACTGTAATAATAGTTTAGTAAACAAAAATAACTAACAGAAATTCATAATACAAGCTAAAAGAACAAAAATAAGAATGCGCTGATCACTCGCTTCACAATCATCACCTCAAAGACTATTGTCCTCTGAATAGAGAATCGCACTAAATTTTCGTGTAAAATTTCTATATAGAATACTATTATAATAGACATTATTGTGTTTTTCCAAAGCTTCTATACCAGTGTTTCTCAACCTTTTAGTATTCACGGCCCAATTTTCAATCATAATTTTCATCGCGCCCCCTCCTCATCACGGCATACAATAAAATGTATACAATAATAATGTATTTTGAGTATTTTGGAGCTAAACCTACACTACAACCTTAATTTTAAACTGAAGAATGAATACTGAAATTTATGAATACTGAAATTTATTAACATTTTGCAACACCGATCTTCAGCATTGAAAAAAACAAGAATCCTTTGCATTTTATTGCTCTTGCGTCCCGCCATGTCGGGCATTCTCACGGTTTCGCGAGAAGTTTCGATTTGTCTGGAATTTGTCAGGTCAGCTTAAAAGTTAAGTTAGGACCTTGCGCAGATGTGAACAAATGATTTCTCATAGGGAGAAGGAGAAAGTTCCATGACACCAATTTCAATTCCAGACAATCGCATTCGAGTCGATCCTTCTATTGCTATTGAATCTATTCTGAATGAGTATGTTATGTATATTTTCGTGTAATTGCAATTCACTGTATTGAATATTCAAGGAAGCAGACTTATGCAGGATCATGGATAAATTTTTAAGCGGGCGTAAGCGAGTATTAGACTATAGACAAGCATCAACAAGTACACAGATGAGCGTGGTTTCTAAAATAAAACCCAGAAAATATTCTCAAGAATACATAAATTTTTGGTTCACCAGTACTGAAATAAATGAAGAAAGGCCCCTGTGTATCATTTGCTCAAAATTGTTGGCGGCAGACAGCATGAAAGCAAATAAACTTAAACGACATTTGGAAGCGCTTCATTGTGAATACGTAATCAAACCCAGAGAATTCTTCGAATTAAAATTAAAATCATGTGAAAAGAAAAAATCATTGTTTAAAAAACTTTGTGAATAAAAAAAGCTTTAATTGCCTCTTATAAAGTTTCAAATAAAATAGCCAGATGTAAAAAACCTCACCCCATTGGTGAAGAGCTTATTTTGACAGCCACAATTGAAATTGTAGAAATTATGTTTGGAGATAATGTTGCAAAACAACTGCAGTCAATACCTCTTTCAATTGATACTGTTGCCCGTCGAATTGCTGATATAGCTGAAGATGTAGAATTTCAACTTTTGTCGAAGTTACGTGACAAATCGTTTTCAATACAACTCGATGAAGCAACAAATAGTAATGAAGATGCTCATTTAATTGCTTATGTTAGATTGTGTGATGATTTGTAGAAGAATTACTTTTTTACAAACCAATAGAACTCAAAGCAACAGCACTCGCATTATAGGCTATCTTAAATGATTTAAATGAACGAGGTAAACATAGAATGGAAAAATTACGTCGGAATATGCACCGATGGTGCTCGTTCTATGTCCGGTCGATTCCAAAGTATTCAAGCACTTGTGAAACAGAAGTCGCCACAGAGCGTCTGGACACATTGAATGATCCACAGAGAAGCTTTGGCTTGCAAAGAAATGTTTCCTGGTTTTAATATTGTGTTAACTAAGGTTGTAACAATAGTAAATTTTATTAAAATGAGCCCCCTGAAATCAAGAATCATTTACGCACTTTGTAAAGACATTGGTGCAGTACATTCAGCGTTACTATTTTATTGCGAGGCAAGATGGTTATCACGAGGGAAATTTTTCCAACGTGTTTATGAATTAAGAGAAATCGTCGTTTTCCTTTAAGAGGAAAACAGACCGGAAACTGAAAATTTTCGCGATAGTTTATTTGTGATGAAATTCAGTTACATGGTCGACATATTCGAGAAATTAAATAACTTGAATCTTCAACTGCAAGGAGCATATACACATATATTGGATATATATTTTACCATCATACATATATTTAAAGCAAGAAAGCGAGAATGAATAAAGAATTAACAATGTTTGCAAATTTGAATAATTGTATTAAAACTTACAAGGCTGAAGAACAACATGTAAAAGTTGTTTTTGTAAACATTGAAAACCATTTAGCAATGCTAGCAAAGAATTTTAAAAAGTAATTTCTTGCTGACGACAAACTGATATCAAGTTACAAGTGGGTGAAGGATCCATTTCAAAATACTTCCGAAGGACTCTCAATTGAAGAGGAAGAAACCATCATAGACTTCACGGCAAGAGGCGAAACCAAAAGACAATTTAGTAATAAATCACACTTTGAATTTTGAGCAGGAGTGGATGAATTTTCTGCCCTAAAAACAAGAGCATTTCGCATTCTACTACTATTTTCAACATCTTACCTTTGTAAAACTGGATTTTCTGCGTTGGCTTCTTTGGAGACAAAATATAGATAGATCTCAGCCAAATATAGAAAAGAACTCAGAGTGTCTATATCTAATATTAAACCCTCCTTCGAAAAACTTTGATCTCCAGGACAGGCCCAAGGAAGTCACTAATAATTATTAAATTTGTTTTTAATTTAATAAGATTTTTTTAATTTACTAAGTTAATTATTAAATATTTTGAAATGTATTTTGTTTTGTATGTGTGCTCTTTCCTTCCAGTCACTTAATTTTTAAAATAACATTTTCTCTTGGATATTCTCGTGCCCCCCCATTAGTGTGCTTGCGCCTCCCTAGGGGGGCGCGCCCTACAGGTTGAGAATCACTGCTTCATTGACTGAAACCGTTCTAATCAAAAGAATATAATTAACTAGCTGGTACCCGGTTCGTTGCTACAGCAGAAGTAGTTTTGGAAATATTTTGGAAAAGTTTTGGAAGTGTAAATAATATTTATTCCTTTTTCTTCTTTATGATTCAATAGCTTTAGGATGGGCAATAGTTTTTTTTTTGTCTTCAATCTTTAGCAGAAACAAATAAATTTCTTGAGTATCCGACTCGTAAACATCTAGCATAGAACTGGATAGAATCGAATGAGCGGAGTATAAGAAACAAGCAAAATTTATTTATATAGATTACATATTAGATAATTTTTCATAAATGAATAAGCAATAAAAGTCAAGTTAAAAAGAAAAAAATGGAATCCAAATCAAATCAAATTGAAAGAGAATCCATACTAAAGACTTTTTTAGAGGGTCACCATCAGGCAGGGATTCAAAATGATAGTTAGATGATTGTATTAAGCCTTTAACCTTCCCGTAAGTGCAGAGGGCCGCGGTGGCCAGGGGATAAAGTCTCGGCTTCGGAACCGGAGGGTTTCAGGTTCGAGACTCGATTCCACCGAAGAACCATCATGTGAGGGGGTCTGTTGCATGTTAAATCTGTCAGGCCAAACATCCTCCCACTGGTGTGGGGTGGTTTGGAGAGGGGGGGTGCCAGTTCAGGTGCCGTCCTCGTCATCTGACCGTGGTTCAAAATTACGAGGTCCGTCCCAAAATAGCCCTCGTACTGCTTTAAACGGGACGTTAATATGACTAAACTAAACTTCCCGTAAGTGCAAACAATATGTTGTCTAAGTTTTATCACTATGGTATGAGCGACAAGGCAGCGTATAAGAAACATACAAACATTCGCTTTTATTTATATGAGATAAACGCACCTAAACAGTTCGGTCTAAATAATTCATTTTTTATAAATCCTTATAATCTTCAGATGGACATGTCAGAAAAAGGGTAAGCGATTTGTTATGTATGGGTGCCAATTAAGTTGGTGCAATGTACATGATAACGTGATGCTTCGATATCGATATAATTTTGTTTTATCTGTTATGTAATTTTTTATCATTTTGTACAGTAAACAATCTATGTTCTATATCAATATCTAAATTTTAATGACGTTTTGATAATGTGACATTTTTGCTCTATAGACAGCCCCTTATTTTCCTAATAAGAAAATGTATCTCTACATTGTGGGTCTACTTTTTAAATACCTACAGAACCATTAACCCCCTCTGGATTATATAGTTTTTAAATCAATACTCAGATGCGTTATTTGCAGTAAATACAAATATTTTTCAACCAAACAAAGTAAACTGATAGTATATGTTACAAGATAATAATATAATAAAAATCTGTAGTAAAAATACACGATTGTGAAAACCAAGAAATAAACAAAAAAAATGTGGAAACCCTGGAATATGATAAAAAATGGACTGATTACCAACGCACGGGATTTGTAAGGTACTATCTTAAACCATTTTAATTAATTGGTTAAGACGATGTTACAATTTTTCTGCAATTTTATAATCATAGGGTTGATATTTGTATGAATGCTGAGAATATAGCCCATAATGGATTTTAATAAGTTTGTTTAATTTGATTAAAAAATACCTATGACCATGTTAAAGAAAACGATCGGGAAGAAAATAGGAATCGATATTAAGTAAATAAAACAAATTGTGGAAAAAAATTAAAATTTCAATGTAAGAATTAGAAAAAATATCAAAAAATAGAAAGGTTAAATAATCTTAAAATCCAAAAGAAAATTTAAATCTTCGAGTAGAAATTATACAATGCACAATAAATTGATTCATGGTCTAGCATTGATTTACACTGGATAGAATGGATTTTGTTCATCACCAGAAGAAATAAAAGGGGCTTTGACAGAATATTTCAACAACTATTCCTCTCTAGAAGTCAATATAATCATTTCTTTTTTCAAAATCAGTTGATTTCAGCATATTGCTGAATATTTCATAAAACTTGATTCGAGGGAGCGGAAGAATCAAATTTCGAGCTGTCACATTGGAATCCCACACAATTTTTGAGTTTCCGTTATTGAATAATTTCTGTTATTTTGAAACGAATGTATTGAATATTATCTGATTTTTGAATAGAATGTTTAAACCGCCATCGGAAAATATTTAAGATTTTTCAACTAAGCGTGTTTACACTTTATCTGAATTATTAATATTTCACCTTCGCCTGATGTGTGACGGCAGAAAAATAAATTTTGTGTCACTGTTATATTTTCTTTATTTCAAATATTTTTGGAATTTGAACAAAATTGAGCAGTAGGATATTTAAGCATAATTCCGCTATTTTCTTATTTCTCTGAATAAACAAACCCAAAATTTAACAAAGTTGACAGTGAAATTTTATGTCGAGGTGTCTTTAAGTTGAAAGCAGTTTCCTTATAATAACATTGATAAATTACAAAGTCAATGCGTTCATTGCTGGAGAAATTGAAATAATACATTAAATATTAATATATATGTCCAAATTAACACTAATCATACCAACACTTATTAGATACCTAGTTTACCATAGCGGGTCAAATGACCCGAAATTTACGTTTCCTACTTTTATGTATGAAATATGGATGTTGGAAAGGAAATAAAAATATAATGATAATAAAATATGTATATAATTTTATGAAATAGTATTTTTACAATTTCTATTTCAAACGCAAAAAATAAGATTTGTTCTTATACATCACATTTTTTACACATAAGTGTTTCCGTCGCACATTTCCCGCAAACAAATTTTTTACAATTGGAGCAAATTTTATTAGTTTTATTCTCTTTGCAGTATCCTATTTGACACCTCTTACGTTTATTAGAATCTGTAACAGGGTTAGGCAACGATCGTTTAGTATTTGCTTTTTCTTTTGGTTTTTCACGGGCAACTCGAAAATCGTCGGCAAGTTCTACTGCTAGCTTGAGTAAAAATTCTTGTCTCGAGATATTATCTCCTGTTGTTTGCTTGTATAAAATCCAGGCATTTAAACCACTTTACGTAACAGTCTTTACGTACTACTTTACGTAACAGTCTTTGCATACATTTGCAGTTTACTGAATATAATAAGATAAGCAATATGTATTGATAAGCTTATAAAACAAAAAAAATGTTATCCGGGTCAAATGACCCGATGTGGTAGAAAACAGTATACGACAGTTATTACTCAAAATAAACAAAACAAAAAATTATAAAAATAGTATAAGAACAGTAGACTTAATTAGTCAGAAAAAGTCAGTAAGTTAAATTTGGAGAAGTAATAAGATAATACGTGCATTATCAATGCAAAAGTTCAAAATGGGTCATTTGACCCGTTATGGTATAATTAGTGTTAAATATACTAGACCTTGGTCAACAGATTCGAACTATTTATCCTTTCTGTCTATCATCCAAACGAACTGAACGAAAATATTTCTTCACGGTCAAAATACAAACAACATTTTTTTTTAATAAAACGTTGTTTGTATTTTGACCTTGAAGAAATATTTTATTTATAGACCATTTGGCAAGAAACAAATATCACTTGTTTGGCGCAGCATGGCCATCTTTGGCCCTTGCGCCATAAAAAATCTAAACATCCATCCAAACGAGCTGAAGAAAACTGTCTTAAAATGAGGAAGCAACAAACCAGTTGCACACAGCTAATTTCTTTTCCGCCTCTTACGAAGAGCTTAAATTACTTCCCATATTTTGTCTAAAAATACTTACACGAGGCAAGTTTAAATACTAGCTAAATTTTCATTGCAGTTGCTTCCAACCACAAATCATGAAACATCCAAAAAAAGGTCGAGTTCGAATAAATTTGCTTACATGAGATCATGGCGTGAAATTGGAAAAACATATGGACTCCTTAAAATTGTGGACCGGAAATACATTTATGTGTGGATATTTTCCAAATGTCCATGTTTTAAGTGAGGATTGCAAACATTTGTTTGCTTTAACATTGATAAACAGTTTTTTAGATATAGATATGTCATTAGAAGTTTGTAGCTCTCGACCAGGTAACTGAATCATAATTTTACAACCTAGAATAAATAACACCACTCTCTAGTTGCTGAAAAAAGTTATGATCAGAATGAGTAAAATCTGTCGATTGAAATATATACGAAATACAATATAGGCGTGTATTTATCAAACCCTGAGATTGAAATGGAAAAAAACTATAACGAAGTTAAAAATTAATTTTTACAGCATTAATAATTCACTTCGCAATAGTTAATATACAGCATCAATAACAAACTTAATAGTTAATATCGAAGTCAAAGATTTATTACGTCATAAGAAATATTTATTGAGCCTTCCCTTTGATTTTCATTATAAATAACACGAATCTAGATGAATCTATTAAGCATATTGCTTAAAAACACCAAATAGAAAAATTAGAAATTGAAGATAATGGTTTAATACTTAAAATGGGCAATGAAAATATGCTGAATTTCTCATTACTATAGTTAGAAATTTATAATCATTATTACATGCTAAATATTCATTCAGTTCAAATCAATAAGGTAATCAATTACTATTAATCTTATTAAACTCCCTTAAAGTTGATGACTGCAAATATTTTAGGCAACGGTTCAACTCGTTATTAAAAGCCGTTGAATAACATTTTATACTAACTAAACAACTTACAATTTTCTCAGGTTGAATGGCGAATTTTCAGTTTTGAACAGTTAGCCCTTTTCTTTATTGTTCAGTTATTCGCAAGTTTTCTTTTTTTCTTTATTGGTCGTGTTTTGGCTTTCAAGAGAACATTATTTTGAATGATAATGCTTTGTTCTTTCATGATAATGCTTTGTGATTTCCTTTTGTATATTACTACCGAAAGTTTGTTTCGATGTGACCCACTTTTTCTGTCTGATGTTGGCTTGTTTGTCGGTGAAATCTTGGTGGAATCTCAAATTTCCACAAAGTTGTTATATATAGCGAAATTTTAACTATGGGTTTACTCTTTCTTTTTTCTTTTATAACCAGTGGATTTCTTCTTTGTATTATGGATAGAATAAAATGAATCCTTGCATTTTGTAGTTTTTCATTTTACCTAATTAGGCCAGTCATAAATGCTTCGTGAAAATAGAAAATTTAAAATTTATAAATTGGCAAAATTTAATAAATTTTACACTTTTGTTTATAAAACACCATGCTAAATTTCATGCATCTAATTCAAGATGACTGAGGGCTATTGTGATTAAACACGGACAGACATAATTTCAAAAATATGTTTTCCTAGCTCAGAGAGGTCTTAAACGTGGAGAATGTTAGGACCTCGAAGTCTATTTTATTTCGAGGGGGAGGAAGAGGTGACAATAATAATTTATCTTCGTATACTTCATCTACAATTAACGAAATTGTCTTCATACATGAATGAATATTTTTCTTACATCTACTTCAAATGCGAACTTGATTTCCTAAATATAAAAATAAAAACTTCAGTCCTTTATCGGAGGTTGACTTCCACTTCTCAAATTACCGTAGAATAAACGGGCATATCTCCAATGGCATATCGGGCATATCCTTTATGCATATCGCCGATGGCGGTTTGTTTTTCTGCAAGAGGGGTTGGCACTTATACTGCTAGAAAAGAGTTATTATTATTATTCTCTGACAGTATTACCTTCTGTTTTTTTAATGCATAGGTTCGATCTTCCAGTGTTTCTAATTCTAAAGAGGGACAACAGTTTCCTTTCGAAGTAGTTTCCACTCCAACCGCCGTTGTAAGAAAAATATTGTGATATATTTTGATGAATAATTCACGGATAAGTAACATGATTTGTACATAAATAAAAATATAAAAGTGATGAGGTGGCTATGTTGGATACATCTAAAAGATACACATTCTTATAGAAGAAGATACCAACTTTTATTTTATAACAAACCGTCAGCATTCTTTCTACAACGCCTTGTCGTTCAGGATGATCAAAAGTGAAAATGTGTTGAACTTGTCTCTGTCTTTTCGTACATTATTTTGTATTATTGATCTATTTACTTATTTATATAATAATTATGATTATTAAATTTCACCAATTTATATGGTAATTATTACTTTAAAAGAATAAATAAATTATTTAAATGTTAAATCTGATAATTACCATAAGGTTTGTTTTTGTTCTATATCTAACTCAAAACGAAAGTAAAATGATGTTATACCGTAACAACATCGTTTTTTTCAAGTAAAAAGCAAGTAAGCCATCCAAAATAAAGACACATAAAACAAGAACTGCAGATTTCCAGAAATTACTAAAACGTTTTACGTGGATGAGAAATAGTGCGATTAAAAAAAATCTCTTTCTCGTAGTTGGGATCTAGTTTTGAAGGCTAAACCCTTATACTGGTGTACCGAAATAATTTGAAATAAATAGTAAAACTAAACCACTCTCTGAAATTTGAAAATTTGAATATTTTTAATGAAATGATTTATTTCAATAATAGAATAAATTATTACAGATTCAATCATTATCTCATCATTTCTTTTGCTCAAAGATTATAATTTAATTTTAATAAAAATAAAAAAAAATATTTCTTAATAAAAATGCAATAACTTTTAATGTAACACAAGTTATCAAAATATATTTACTCTATAACAATTTTTATTTAAGAAAATCGTTTTGTTTTGAATAAATATATGCAGAAACATTTTTTCTTTTGTTACAGGCAAAGTGTTTAATATTTATCAAATATAATCAGCGATGGGAATAAATCCACTATTCCTTTTGACCAGTTATTATTAATACTTATAGATTTCTCATCTATCATAAAAATATTCATTATTTCATTATTAAATAACAGAAGATTTATATATTTCTGATCATCTGGTGATCGTTTTGAACAAAGATCATATACCATTTTCCATGATGCGAAATAAGTCAATTAAGAAAAATCCATCCATTAAATTAGGTTTTCCAAAGAACTTTTTAATGAAACTATGATGTTCGTGTCACCATTATTAATTTTCTCTGCTTGAATTAAACGGTAGCTTTAGAGAACATTATCATAATTAAAGCGTAATTGTTTAGAGCACAGTTAAGAAAAGAGTATTAGAACAAATAATATTCCATACGTGTATAATTAGATTATGAAAAGAAAGTTCTTTATAAAGATAAAACTATTTAACATTTTCCCCTGAAGGATGGTGGTAGTGTAGCCCAACCGATTTTAATTTACAATAATATAAACTAAAATCAAAAATGAAGGAAGAAAAAGTAACATTTCAATTGAGTAATGAAACATTACCTTCAATATCTCAATTTGTTTTTCAAGTTGATTTTAATTTTTATGATGAATTTTTGTATAAATTTTAGGATTGATATGGAAAATTAAATCTTTTTAATTTTGTCCGTTATTTTTTTTTTTTTTTTCATTTTTACAGAGTGTTTGTAGAAAACGATTCTATATTTTACTCAGATAAATCAAAATATGAAATGTTTTAACTTAAAAACGTATCTTTTTATTTTAAATATATAATTTCCTCATAATTTAGTTAATAAATGAGTTTCTAGAAATCGTTTATAATTATCTGCAGGTGCGATTACTTTTATTTCTAAAATGCTATACTAATTTCATTCCTTGTAAACTTACCTGCTATTCCATATTTTAACAACTTTAATATTTGGTTGTCATATTAATAATATACTTTTCTGACATAACCGTTTCATTTCTTGAGGAAAATCGCTCCACTTTCGTTTAATCTAATTGAATGGAAATTTTCTGCAACAAAAGTCAAAAATGCTACCATACTATGATTGTGATCGATTTTTTTTAAAAAACGCTATTAAAATATTTATTTGGTGTTCTGGCTTTATCAATTTCACATCACCTATTATTAATGTGAAAGATTTCAGACTTTATTTTTTGTGTATGATTATAGTTTTCATTTATCATAATTTTAATGATATCAGATTCTTCAAAAACTCCTTACATTGGTTGACTTTTGATATATCCGAGAATTGTTCACTAAAGTATTCCGAGACTTTCAGTATAGTTTTTACATTTTTTAAAATATACAATCTATTTTCATGTAACGTGGTAAAAGCAAAACTTTATAGCTGTTAGTTTAAATTTTAATTTCAGTACTTTAGTTATGGGCTTTATATCTTCCGAATTCTATGTATGTGCGCTCAAATATACGTACACACACATATTATAATATAAAGGTAATCATGCATAATCTCCGAATATTATTGCCATCTTTATAGGCCTCTCTCTCTCTCTCTCTCTCTCTCTCTCTATATATATATATATATATATATATATATATATATATATATATATAATGAAACAAAATTGTCTTTGTTTCATTTGGTGATGTTTTTTAATGTTTTGCTTTGTTTTTGTCTTTTGCTGTTTAAATTGGTATATCTCTTTTGCTGTAATTTTCGAGGGATTTTCGGTTCACGAGGTGTCAATACTTTTGACCATTGTCCACCGATGCCTCACAGAAAAAATCCCTCATTTGGAATCCCTGCTTGAAAGTGGCCCTTCACGTAGTTTTCAGGCCGGATTCTTTTTCTATTGATTATTGTTTTGATTCGGTTGTCTTATTTTATTTATATATATATATTGTTCAACATATTATAAATAATTCGGTAATTATCTCTTTCAATAAATGTTATATCTATGAACTTTGATACAAACGGAAAATATAAAGAACTTCTTAAATCGCAGTATCGTATACAAATATACATGTATATAAAAAGTAGACTCATTATAAGTAAGAAAAATGTCAAAAAATAGAAAAAGAATGATAGGATATAGTAAATAGAAGGCATACATGCACGAAATAAAGATTGACTTTGATTGGCTATGTTTCTAACATGGTTTCTCCGCATTCGCTATTTTTTTGACAGATAGTTTATTACTTTTAAGGAAAATGTAAACATAGAATAAAATAAAATATCATGAAAGCATCTGTATGTTTAAATTTGAAAAACTGAGAAATGCTAAACTGATATTGGAGATATTAGCACAATTTTGTAGGACATATATAAGAAAAGATTTCAGTATATTGAAGTCATATCAAAACAAAACAAAATGAGTTTTATATTTGCGATTATAGTTATTTTTCTACTACGATTAGTTCATGCTTAATTGCAACAGTATTTGTGGGTTGTAATTACACGCACATATGCCAATAGCAAGTGGTGGTATACATTTGCATTATATATATACATATATTTTGTATACGTCTGAATTTAAGCATCGATGCAAAACTCCTTACACCGAAAAAAATTAATATTTATTGGAAATATTTGTACAATTTTGTAGGACATCTATTGTGGTAGGTTTTAGTATATCTAAGTATATGAATAACTTTAAGTGACACTTTATCGAGTTACATCATTGCATTTTTTTTTGCTTAGACACCAGGGGGAAAATCTAGTAAAGTTTACAAAGAAATATTATGAAGCAAGCTGGATTTTATTTAATCAAATTATACAGAGTTTATCAGAAATTGTGGATACAATGCGTTATTTTTATACTTTTAAATTTTAGAACAACTTTCCTATTACATATTTATAGTGAATCTGGAACAGCTTTGATATATTGCCAATTTTGCTCAAAGAATCATTTATCTCCAGATTTTAGCAAAGGGGCCAAATGTGGTGCTTACGATGTCAAAAGTGCCATCGAAAAATTGTTAACCTCACAAAGCAACAATTGACTGTATATCAAAGCTTAGCTAAAAACTGTTTTGTACTTATTTTTGATGATTTCTAAATATATTTGCATGGCTCAAAATTACGAGGTCTGTTCCAAAGTAGCCCTAGTGTTGCTTCAAAATGGGACGTCAATATAACTGAACTAAATATATTTGTATGTTTATTTGATATTCTGTGAAATACATATGTCATATCAAGTGGAAGTTAGAAGGTTTAAAGGCAAGGTGTTATGCCATAGGCAAGGCTGTGCGGGTATTGATATGTGAAATAAATGTTTATTCTTTCGTTAGTTTATTTATTCAAAGCACATATTTATATCAAATTTACAGTGTAGATAAATAATTCATGCATAGAATACTATGCAGATTATAAATGTGCAAATGACATACATATTAGATATATGATTTGTGGAAACATGATACATAGCGATGGGGTTTTTTGATTATTTTTTATCATAGATCAATCGAAGAAAAATTCAAATTATTTTAAGGCAATGTTTTCATCCCAATCCTGTTTATTAATGGGACATTTTTACTCTCATTAAGTTTAATCCTGTTTATGAATGGACTTTATTTCATGGACATTTTAAATCAAAGTTTTTATTTTATAATTACATTTTTTTAAATATTTCAAATCCGTCTTTTAAAACAAAATTCTTAAAAATAAAAATGTTAGGTCTTTGCCTAATTTCTTATGCATTAATAACGAATACAAAATAGAATTATAAACATTCAATGACATTACAGCGAATAAAATTATCTCAGTAGCTTTATTTTTTATTGCATGACTCATAACAGCATTCTTACTCTCATTAAGTTTATGGAAATATTCCACATAAACTGATTTTCGTTTCAAGTGGAAGATTTTTGAAAGAATGCAGTATTCCCAAAATTACAAGATAATATAGGATTATCTATTACCTTTATTATTATTTTTCAAAATTTTTAATTTTCTATTTCATTAAACATCTGCAGCAGTCAGAATTTTCATATTAATTTGGTTTTAGATTCTTTGAGTCAAAATTTGAAACTTCATTTGTGGTAGCATGGATAAGATTCAACGTTCACCTACCTATATTTCTCTCTACATAACATAAGTTATATAAAAACATATATTTCTGAAATCCAACAAATACTGCAGCATTTTCTTTCCAGTTTTCAATAGAATAAATGCTTTTAGATTAGCTTTTAGCGTCTATTAAATGGAACTTTTAAGGATAAGAAAAAAATAAATATTTCATTTAAATTAAGAGCAAAAAACAAACAAACATTAGCAGAGATTTAAACTTCTTAATTACTTTTAAGTTAAACTAAATAGTTAGTTAAATAAATGAGTTAATTAGATTATTTAGATAATTAGATACAATCGCATTTGTTATTTTGTTTTTATGTACAGTGATTTAAACAATGTTTGTTTCTTAGGAGTCATACACAAATCAATAAAATAATGATGTAATAAATAATAGTAATGATAATAATTTTGCTATTTATTGCTTTAAAAGTATTTAAAAATTGTAGAAATAATAACTTAAAAGAAAAATTGGATAAGGAAATATTACATAAGATTTTACAAGTTGTGCGATTTTTTAAATTATATTCTGCAACTCATGGAATAAAATGTTAAAGTATTTTTTTCAGGAAGCAAAGATTTAAAAATTTGTATTTAAAACTAATGATATGAAACCCATTTTTTTTCCTTCTGATGCATTCCTTCGTCGCATTATCTGTATTGAAGCTATATCCATTTGCATTTCAATTTATGATTGTCCCTTCACCAACTTTCTTTTAACATATCTTTGAGAGTTTTCATGATAAAATTCAAAATTAGAGGATGAGGCACATTTTACACAGTGGATTTTTTTTGTAAATTCCCTGAAAGTTTGATTCCCTGAAATTTTTAATTGATTTCATAATATTTTTTACGCAGATTTGTATATGTTATGATAAATATTTAGGAAACAAAATCCGCAGTCAAGATTTTTGACGCACCCTGTATATATACATACCGGAAAACAGTCTAAATCAGTTGAAATAATTACGAGGCTTTTCTCTCTCTCTCTCTCTGTAATATATATATAATATAATATAATGTTTAGATTAAACGAAATTTTATCATTAAACAAAATATTTCATTTTAGTCAATTTTTTTACATTAAACATCAGATAACATTTTTGTTAAACTATCACATTATTCGATCTTAGATATAAATATTTAATTCTTAAAAATAATAATCTAATCAACCAATCAATTCATTTTCAATATATTTTGTTCTGCTTATGTAAATTCGAAAATCAAAAATATGTGTAATATTGAAAAACTAGCTTCTAATTGTGATTAATGAAATGTTTTTAGTTTCAAATCTTTAGACATTCCGATAGAAACCAGTTTCAATGAAATATTATAGCATTAAGAAAAGTGTTCCTAAGTATGAATTAAAAAAAATCTTTATAAAAACAAGCTCATTTCAAGTTTGAGATTGCTTAAATTTATGACGATTTGATATGCATTTTTTTTTTAAAAAAAAGGAAATTTTGGGGTACAGAAAACTTAGAGTAATATTACAGACTTGGAAAATATTTTTATACCTAATTTTTAAAAGGAAATAATAAGGTTCGCACAACTTCTTTCACTCTGTAATTTACATATTACCTTAGTCGTTTCGTCCTTTACTTATTTCTTTCTTATAGGAAAGAAATACTTTATTACCTTTAAAAGTGTTGCTTTCCCAATTACTTTCTAGAACTGTACAATATCATTTTTTAAAAGTCTTATTTTCTTCGATGAAAAGAAAAAACAAATGCTTTGTTATTTTTAACAGAGCATTTTTACTTTGTTATTTTTATTTTTCCCCACAAAACCTTCAATCCCGGGTAACCACTTTCGAATTTTCTCCAAATATTTCCCCACCTTCTTATCGTCTCGAAAATCTTTTACTTTTTGTTTCCGTTTCACGCGATGAAAACATACTAAAATTGTTTGGATATATATTTTTGCTTTATAAAACAAAAAAAAAATTGATATCATTTATTCACGAGCATGAGACTGAACAAATGGTATGTGAGGTGAGACGTCAATTTTCTCAAGTGCACAGTTTACAAAGATTAATGATATTTTTAGTCGATGTTTTCCCAAAATTTTTAACGATAGAAATGTTTTGGGGCATAGAGGCATTTTCATGTCAATTTATCTGCGTATCGTTCCTGAAAAGTTTTTCGAAACTTTTATTATAGTACATATTCTCTAACGTATAAATCAAAGCAAAAGATTTTGAGAAACAATAATTATAATCTTTTGAGATCTTGTTTATTTAAAAAATTCGGAATGAAAAACCTTACTAAAATGGTGTTCCGTTTCTTCTTTCTCTGAAGATATTTGTTTGTCTGGAGGAATTTTCTAAAAAAGTAGTATTTCAACAATATTTTTTTGTTTTCAAATTACATTTAAACTGAAACGTATTGTATTAAATATTTGACCAAATTTAGAAGCTTTTCGTTATGATTTTTTGTAACCATCTCGAAGAAATGAAAATGTTCATAATGCTGTACATTTTAATATAGGTAATCACTATACGAGCAAGCATTGATTCTGTAAGTGAGCCTTATTATAGACTTTTTCAAAGTTTCAAGTGATAAAGTATGAAATCATATGATGGTTTTTTTTAAAATTAGTCTTTTTTCAAAGCTTTCTTTGAACCTTCTTTGAAATGTTACATTTGGTGGGAAGTACAATACTTAGTCAATTTTAAAAATAAATGTATACGAAATTTCAGGAAAATATTTTAAATATTAATGAATTAAATATCATTATAGATTATGAACCAAGATTTTTTCTGGCCTGGCAGGGATCTACCAGAGATATCTTAACGATGTAATATCTCTATAACTAGTTTTTCAAATGCATTAAAGAATGTCAATAAATAGACATTTTTGTCAAATACTTAGGTTTCAATTTCTGGCTTTGCGAATATTTAAATTGAATGTGCTTTTTTTTATGTGTACTTAGTGGTGCATGTGCGTTCTCAAGTATGCTGTGCAATACTCATTAAAAATCATTCCAAACTTCTTACCAGCCTTTAAGCGAATTTGAATATTGAAAGGACGTATTATGGATTCATAAAAACTGACATTTTAGTCAGAGTTTACTGAGCACCAACCACGAAAACCAGATGATAAAGGGGAGCAAGTAAAATTTCATCAAAATATTAAAATCGGTATTAGTTTCATGTATATTTGTTTATTAAATAAAATAAATTTGCTTTATTTATAGTAATATGCAATTTAATATAATATGTAATTTTAATATAGTAATATATATTTTTATAATGTAATTGCCTAAAACACATTTCAATAGCCCTAAACAGAAAAATAAAATTTTAGAACAAAAAGCAACCATTATGAAATATTGCCGAGAAAATTTTAATTAATCATTCAATAACTCTACCTATTATTTCACCTGCTCTTCAACGTAATTTAGCATCAAATTATTCGATCATCCACAATGAATTTTTAGTATGTAGGAAGAAAATGTGACCTTAATGAATTTGCTATTTTCACGAAAGATGGAAGATATTAGAGGCTATGAAATTTAACACTTGAAATTATTTATGGAATATTAAATCCATTCTAGAAAGCAGTTGGTAAATGAGAAAAATTAATGACATAAGATCTTAATTACTATAAGCAAATGATATTCTAATATTCAGATATTGATGACAGAAAAGAATGCGCGTTTTTATAGAGCAGTATTGCTCATTCTCCTATTGAGAACTCCCCAATTGCACATTAGCGCTTCTTCAGGAAATGTCTGTTTTTTTAAACAAAATAAATGAGAGAAAAGATGAAATAGGAATATTTTTCTTTTGCAATAAGATTAACCCTTTATTTACTGACGGTACTAAAAAGTACTATTGAAATCTAGCTTATATCTTTACTAGATCACTATTTTTGCCGATGGTATTCCAAAGAACACGGGGAATGTAACCCGAATAACATGAAGTTAATACAAGCTAAAAGTAGGAATTAAAAATATTTAATTAATAATTAAACTAATTAAGATATTTCTGTTAATTACATTTTTTTCTTGGTTCCCTGTGATTATTTCGCAAGGAAACTAAATGACTGGTGCAAAAATGAAGTTGAAAAATGGATGGTGACATAATTCAGTAAATAAAGGGTTAACTCGGATTATTCGAGTAAATAGGAAACAATTTAAAAGCTCATCTCTCAGCCTTACCACCCTTAAGCGTACTCCACCAATCATGCATCTGATAGAGTATTTGGTACGAAATTTTTCTATCATGTTTCCACAAAAAATGCATATCATGCAGAGTTTCCTGTTCAAATGTTTTGATTTATATAAAAAAAATCTACGATTACAAAGATTTTTAAATTTAAATTCTAGAGTATAATTATTTTTTATATTCATGATTTATAATAAATTCAATATTTGGGATACAGATTGAGAAAATATCCAATTTCATTTTCTTGTCGTAGCAAATTGGTTGGTTTACCCATTCATATTACTGGTACACGTTTTCAGTGATACAAAGCTTTGAAATGTTAAGATATGAAAAAAAAAACTTTTTTTTTAAATCCATCACTTTGTTCTGATAATCCGAAATATAAGAAGGGAATTAAAATAAAATCAATGGCTCACACAAAACCATAAAATATTTTATTTAAATCAATTAGAAAAAAGACCAATATTGCATTCTGGTCTTCATTATGGCTCGTCCATATTTTTCTCAAAAAAATATTGAAGCACAAATGTTTTCGCAATAAATAATTTTGACATACATTAGTTCATCTGAATCATGTAGATTCTGATGAGTGTAGAATTTCTGAATGATATGTTTCTATTGAAAAAAAAGTGAAATTATTTTATTAGAAAAGAATCAGAAATATCTCTGTCCCTTCAAGGACAGTGTTTTCTTGATTCGATAATAAATAGTCACTGTTATACTCTCTGTTTTGTGAAAGTATTTCTTGAAATGATTCTATTTGATTTTCAGGAAATAATGTAATTAGAAATCATTTACTGTTTCTATTATTACAATTCTCTAGGGTTATAATTAATTACTATTCTATTATGGTTTTATTTGAATCATATTCAAAAATTTCTTTGCACTTAGAAAAGTATTTTATTCCCCACATACTTGTGTTCAGACAAATTTGCTTATTAAAAATGCCCTCAAAGAAATTTTTGTCCAGAAATTAATACATAAAGTTTCGGTGTGGAGAAATTCATACATTGTAATTGCATTTCAATTAGGATGAAATTATATGAAAGTACCGCCAAAACGGTTTGGAGAAAAATAAGCTGTTGTAATGGTTTCGTAGGTGTTATGCGAGATATGAAAAAAAAAACCATTTAATTTTTTTACTAATATTTCTATGCAAATTTAATGTTATGAAAAAATTTCTCTAATTAACTACAGTATGTGTAAAACAATTTAATCGAGTAGTTTTATAAATGCAACATTCAAATAATTTTATTGAAAAAAAAGCATAAATCAATAAAATTTCTCTTTATTTTAAATTCATGATCAAATAAGAAGTTAATTACGTTAGTTGAAATTTATTTTGAGGTTCTGTCCTTCAGTTTTTTTACTAACATTTTCTTGTATTTAGTGCTTATAACTTTTCCAGACAGAGTAATTACTTATTTTACCAGCAGACATCTCCTAATGCCGAAAACGTCTGGGATTACTAGAGACTAAATAACGGAAGTGTTTACATTTAATTAGCAGTCTTTTAAACCTATTTGTCCCGAAGAGAAGTGTGTATATATGAAATGCGATGCATATGCTCACATATATATTGAATATAATGTAAATTTTAAAGGCTTATGAAGTTTCCTCAAACATAAATTTTCGGCAAATAACAAAAGATAACTGCTAGGAGAAAAAAATAATGAAACAGTAATGAGATAATTTATTATATTTTTATCTGTGAACATGATACTGGTTTTGGATAAGGAATTCTGAAGCTTGCGTACTCAAGGAATAATTGACACACACAAACACAAACACACAGAAAGAGAGAGAGAGGAAGCCTCTCAATTGTTTGAATTGACTCACTTGTTGATGACTTAAATTAAGACAAATAATAACTTAAAAATAATGTGCTCACATGATAACAAAATTTGAGATCGCAGATTTTATTTGTACTTTCTTATACTTTTATTATTTTTCCAACTCCGAATACCAATTTTTTATATTTATTTTAATGAGATAATATTACTTATTTGTATTTATTTTAATGACATGATTTATTGCGATTTTGGTAAAGGAATTTTTTTTACCTGGAACTAGTGGAAATTAGTTCAATTGTGTTATTTTTGAACCCAATTCCTTTCCAGAGATTCAATTCTAATTTCAATGCATGTGCTTTTGTCCCTCTAAAAAATATTTCATGTAATTTACAAATCATCATAATTAATGTAACAAAAATGATGTTTATGCATAAAAAAACATCGATTAACAGCAATATAACTTGTAATAAATTCTTAATGCGTTATTGCATTACTTTATAAAAAAATACCCTCACTTTAGATTTCAAATTAAATTATGATATTAAAATGTATAATTTTAAATAAAAATTCACCAAATTATCAGATGCGAGCAATAATATACTTGTATATGTCGTAAAAATGAAAAAGGTAACATTTCTGTAAATTAATTAAAAATTCTTTTAAAAAATACTTTTATTTAAATTTTATAAAATTGATTTTTGTTAGTACCTACATTTATAACTTCAATATTTCAAAGTTTAAATTATTAGGATATTTTAGTATATTTTCACGTAGCATAGTATTAATTTGCTTTTTATCAATTAAATTAGTATGATGTTATTTAAAGTAGCCACTAGCTTGAAATTAAAACTTAATTAATAAAACATAAACTTCTAAAAATATTAAAGCAGTGTTTCCATAAATATTTAAGAACAAAACAGAAGAGTGCAATATATTCAGATAAATTAAACATGAGGAAAATTTCAAAACTATTGCACGTCGACAAAGGACAGAAAATTCAATCTCTAAATATCCATTTCATAGATATGAAATATGCAAAATTAAATAGAAGTGTGTTAAAATAACTAATGTGTAAAAGTATAATCTTACAATTAAATGCATATTCCACTTTATACCAGAGGACATTAAAACAATGCTATTTCTAATACCGTTTCTAATAATATTGATAATCATCTGCGATTATACATAAAAGTTAATTTATTAAGCGGCATTTTCATTACCAATATTGTACCGTATATATAGTACGTAAAAATAACATTTCTAATCATTTATTTAAAATTCTGCAAAAAAAATTTTTAGAATATTATAAAGCAAACTATTTTGATTATTTTTTGAATTCAGTCTTTAATTCATATTGTATAATTCTGCATTTCCTTTTTATTTATTTTATTATTTCATTTATTTTGTTGAAAATATAAGTTAAATTATAAATGTCTCATAATAAAAGGTTTACAAGGAATAAAATATGGAGAAAAGTCACTGTTTTGGAATTATAATTAATTATATTAATTATTTTTCACTAAGTTTTGATTTTATGTTTTTAAAAGGGCATTTTCATTGGAAGCATAAATGTTAACTTAATACGAAAATAATGTTCTATCAGAAAAAAAAGTGAAAAATGGATTATAAAATTTTATGCATGAATCAAGACAGATTAAAAAGGAAATTGAAAAATTAATTAAAATATGTAAATGTAAGTTCAAAATCTTGCAATTTCATATACAAACCCGTTAAGGAACAATTTAATAGAGAAGAGAATCAAAACAATAACATTTCGAATTTCGTTCTTAATATCGGGAATATATATATTTCTGAAGCCAATGGAAAGAGTATTAAAAAATAATTCGGAATGATTTCTGGCGCAATGATATAGATGGGAGTCATGAGAAGCACAAGAATCAGGCTTTTTCAAGTATAAAGAAAAGAGAAGTGCTGTAAGACTAGAAAGAAGTAAAAATTAGGAAAGAGGGAAGAACTAAGTGTAGATAGATGAAAGAATATGTCCTTTTCCAGCTATACTTTTTCCTTTGGTAAATAAAAAATATCTTCCAGCAAGAGGACTTCTGGTAATTAATTGTCTTTGACCTACAAATAATTGAAGAAGGTCAATGTAATGAAATTATATGAGGAGTTACCTGAGACTAAAAGCCGTCTAGTAAACTGAAATAAAAACAAATTCGTTTTGTAATGGGTGTTAGAAAGGTAATATTTATTAATTTTTTCAAAAAATTTAAGCTACTGCTCAATTTTAGAGTATTTAATATCATTGTGCAATAATTCCATAATAAAAACAACGATACCTTTTTGGTGGATATTTCGTGTATTTGTTAAAAGTTCATGATATGGTATTTATCTGAAAAAGTATATTCTTTTATTTAGCTGTTTCCAATTCACATTTTCACATTTCATTAATAAATCCTTCGATCCTATTATTTTTACTTTCTGGTATACATAGTATTGAGAAAGTATAGTAATCGTCAAAAAATTTGAATACGGCATCTTAACGGATTTCATCGTTTTATATCTTTGAGTTAGAAAAAAAATGATTACAAAATTTGTTTGTCTTACTTCCAGAAACATATAAATGTTATAACACAAAATCGCAATGTTATTAATTTTGGTATGAAATTTTACAACTACAAGTCCAGCTTTTTTTGACGAACTTTTGTTTTAGTAGCTAGGCAAAAACGGACCTAATTCACGAATTGGATTTTGGGATATTATTAACCACATACCAAGAATAATCACCAAATATCTCATCAAAGTTGATAAGATAAATTAAATTTTTAAAAGGCTAATTTCAGGTCTAAGGTTACAGTTTTGTAAATGCTGTACGCCAGTGTCAAGCAAAGAGCACTTTTATTAGAAATTATAAGGGGAAATTTTCAAGAGACTAATCCCAGCGTTTTTCTACTTTTTTACTTTATTTAAATTCTTCCAGAACATTATGTATATTGTTAATTCAGAAAGAAAATACAACAGTAAATGCTTTCAAAATTATCAAATATATTTCGCGTTTATCACATGGGTAGATGAGTATAATCAAGGTCGAATGAAGATATTCCTGCATCATATGATACGATAACTTGAATTGTATAACCAAGTATAATTGTAATCAATGTAATAATTGTATAATCAAGTTAAACTAATTGTATTATCAAGTTATACTAATTGTATAACTTGAATACAATTGAATTGACAAGTATGAAATAATTTCGTCTATTGGATTATATCGAAATACAACAAAATGAATTCTGATTTTGTAGTATTGTATAGAAAAAATAAGAAATCATAAATACTTCAATGACACTGAAAATATTGAGTTTATGGGAGGTGAAAATATTGTGTTTATTGAGTTTATGATTATGAATCAGGAGTTGTTTCAGAACTTGAGAATTTTACATGTGAGGAAAAAGAAACTTGAGATTACAATAACAATATTAACATGAAATCATTTTATAACATGTGGCATCTTTAACCGTAAAATGAAGATATAACTGGGCATAATTTCTATTTCTAATTTCTAATAGTCTGAATTCGGATAAATAATTTTTTTTTTAAATCTTGTTGCTTCAAATTATTTAGAGTCAAAAATCATTGATTAAACAGAATTTTAAACTGTTTTTTAATGATATCAATTCAACAATTTTTAAGTGAAAAACACTTGCTTCAAAGAAAGAAATGGAGACCACAGAAATTAATGAAGTCCACGACTTTTCAGACTTAAATATTAATAGCTAGAGCGTACAAGTTGGATACAGATTCATTTAAAATTTTGTGAAACTAGGAAATTTTGTGAAATATGTATTATCCGAGTGATTAATTTTGGTAATAAATCAGCTCATCAATAAAACAGACGCTCAAATAAATTTATTCCTGTTTGAAATATCTGGAAAAGAGCGTTAGAAAATCAGCCAAATTATTTTATCGGTATGAAATTGTTTAAGCATACAAGTAATTACTACACTTGCTCGATGTCCATCTAACCGTATACCATCTAAATATATAATTAATTATAATTATATCGTTATTAATACATAATTACAAGTATACCATCTAAATATATAATATAAATAAGGTTTTTTTACAACAGTAATTTGTTATTTATTTTATAAATATAGATTTATTCTGAAAAAGTTGTAATTCTTTTGATTTATTTATATTTTATATTGAAAATTCATTAATCTTTTTGATTAATTTTGCCAAACATATATTATTAAACTACAAAAAATCCCTCTTTATTCTGAAGAAGTGAAAGGAAATTGATAGTTAAAAGATCGTTAACTTTAAGCAAAAATATATTAAAATGTGAAGTTAAAGTTTATTGAAAAATAATGTCAAAAGTAATTATCTAGTCCTCTCTAATTGCTGCTCACTAACAATACATATTTTAAAAATAAATAAAATTAAGTAAAGTATACATCAACAATAAATCAACAACGATTCTTTAGAATTTTTTGTATGTTAATATATTAATGAGATGTTATATATGATCTAATAAGTTAATGAAAAACGGTCCTGACATACATTTTTTAATCGGAATGAAATATATTGTTTATATTAAGCTATTCTTTTCAATAAATTTGAAGATAGTTTCATTTATAAATCTAAATGCAATATCATTAATTTTTTTATTATATATTTAACAGCCTCTTTTTCCTCACTTCGAAAACTATAAAAATTTTAAATATTTGTTTGCAGTTGAACCTGCTTAGTAGCCATAAATGATTCTATTTATTTTCCTGAAAATAATATAATTTATTAACATTTACGGGATTCAGAAAATATTTGAATCGTGTGCAAAAGATGTCTTGTACAAGCAAAACTTTTACTTTTCACATATTTAGTTTAAATAAATTGGCTTATTAAAACATACCCTGAGAGAAGAATTAATAAATTAATGTCTGACTTTGTACACAATTGCACTCTATAATTCCATCAATGAGTGTTGGAATTCCTTAACTGAATGAATTAACATGAAAAGGCTTTAAAATTGCTTTGAAAATAATTAACTATTATCGCGGTTTCTCAAAAGTTACTCAAAAAAAAATAAAAATGCCATTCAATTTCGAGATGTTTTTTTATAAATTCTTCACATTAGAATCAAGCCTCCATAATAATGATTTACAGTAAAACAGGAATCTTTGAGATTAACATTGTCAATAATAAAATAATTCCATCATTAAAATTGATCTTTATCCTGCCTTGAGGCTAGAAAGTGTTCTAATTATGTTCCATTTTCAATTTCATTCCTTTTTTACCAGTATTGAATTCTGGCATTTGTTGCTTTAACATTTCTTTTGCTTTCCAGACCAAATAATTACTCCTCTATCAACTAATATTTTCTAGTTCGGAAAATGCCTGGCCTTATTCTAGACACTACTATAAAAAATTTTGCATTTAATTAGTGGCATTTAAGATTGTTTGTTCTGAAAGGAATTTTGATGCGTTTGTTATTGTTTGTTTGAGTCTTTTTTGCAAATTTTAATGTCTTTTTAAGTTTTAGCGGAAAGTAATTTAACGAGAAATAATGGTAATAACTGTAAATTTGAAATAATTTTTAAAGAAAATATTGATGTTTTTCTCAGTTTGTACATGAGTCTGTATTTTTATTTCCATTAAATGTCCATAAACGTTTGCCTTTTCAAGAAAGAAATTATTCAATTATTTCAATTTTTAAAAAATGAAAGAATTTTTTTTCTACATCTTTCATTGCTTCAAATCATTTTCAGAATTTTTTATATCATCATATTTAGAAATTAAATTAGCTCTATGTAATAAATATTTGGATTATCGGAGAAATTATTATGCTTAAATCTCAAATATTCAAAACAAAATTGGCACTTTTGTGTTAAGAAAGATCTTACAAATTTTGTTCGAATAATCATTGCTGAAAAGTTTTAGCATAAAAAATAACATTCAATAATTTAATTGAAATAAAATTTAAATCATTTGAATTTATTATCTTACAATAAAGTTTTTTAATCGATTAAAAAGAAATACAAATTTTAAATTATAAAACGTTATTAAAAATTTTAGTTTTAAAAGCAACATTCCTTAATGCAATTGGAATCAAAATATAATTCTCTTCTATAGATCAAATGACAAAATTTAAAACCATTTTCATAATTTACAATATACAATTTACATATTTTAAATTTTAACATGGAAGAGAAAAAAGTAACAATTGTCTTATGTCAAGCAATGTACAAAAATTCAATGACAAAATTTATTTTTTACAAATATGAAACTGGACGTCTAAAATAAGTATCGAAGTCATGCTTAATGCAGAAGAATACATATTTATTGCTAATGGAAATTCGACAGTAAGTATAGTAAAAAACTCTGAAACATCGATAGAAATAATGATACTTCATTACACAGGACAATACAAAGTATAAGTACCAAAACACAACCAAATGTATAGAAAAAACTATGCCAGCAAAAGCTTAACAACTCGCTCGCATATTACTAATTGAATATCAGAACTACACAACGGTGGTCAGATTGCATCTAAAGAGTTATTTTTATGGTTTCATTGGAAAGAAACATTTACACATGTTCTACTACATCGCGCAATGGAAGATCACGCTTACCTCATGAAAATCAAATGAACTTAATGGAACAATTGGAAATAGCATCACAAGGGGACAACTATCTGTGTACAAATGTATAAAAAAATGTATTTTTTCTCGAAAATTCCTGAAAGTCTTAAGATTTTTTAAATTAGAAGAATGGATTTCTTCTCTCGAATAACTATTTATGACACATATTTATATGGCACATTTTTTTGATGAGTTTGATATTAATCGGATATAAATTGTGAGCTCTTAATATTTTCAATCCCTGTACTGAATCAAATTTTAGAGTGCAAGAAAAAAATAATCCCTAAACGTTGTTCAATTTAAAACACTGCTGCGCATTTCTTGGAATAATAATATAATAGTAGCTTAACATTTAAGAACCCTATACATTCAATAATCACTTATAAAAAGATTAAGGGTTTGGAATATTATCCTAAAAAATGAATGAGCAAACACATGACGATAATTTGGCCAGGGAACGAGAAATTATTTTTATAATTTCGTGGTTCGTATAAGTGAGACTCTATAGTATGACACAAATATAATGAAACTCGGTTAAAGAATGCAATAATAGAATAAACGTAAATTTTACAGCAATTTTTGAAACATTTATTACTTTGCCAAAGAATAAAAGATGGATGTGGGCTAACTATGTATCTTTGTATCTTGATAAACACATCTTTAAAGACTTTCCTCTAAATTATCTTATCAATCTTGTGACTACTAACACGAAGTTTGAAGAACTCATTAGAATTTATTTTTACAGCCATAATTAAGCAGCAGCTTAAAAAGTCCTTTCGTACATAATTACCAGTTGCTTTCTCGTAAAACGAGAAGGTTATTTGTTATACCTAGCAGTTTAAGGTAATAAAAATATAAAAGATGTATTTCTTCCAAAACATTCTCTTGACTATCTTAAAGAATGTTGCACTTAGATGGAAGGATTTTACTTAATGCCCTTAAAAAACGTGTAAATCATTGAAACCTTTGAGAAGATATAGTAGGACGTGGGTGTCAGAGGGTGTTTTAAATGAAGTTTTAATCTAGGAATATTATCATAAGTGTCTTGAAAGAATTTAATCAAATAGATACCATTTATATGTATAATTTTAGAGGACTCTAAAGTGCATTTAGGGTGGTTTGAAAATAATCTTCAATATAATTCTTGTATAAATTTCCTTTTAGAATATGTTGTAAGGATTTATACATATTTGTTGTAATTGTGTTAATTTATTACATGAATAAAAATAAATGTTTTGGATTAGGAAACAAGATTTATATTTGATGTTTCCTTCTGATATATCACTTTACTGTTTCTAAATACTGTATAGTTCCTTCAAACCATTAATAAAGTACATATATCTACTGCATTAGCTAACGGATGCGAAAAAAATTATCAAACATAGTTTCAAAAATTCGAACTTTTCAAGTACATTCATTGAATATTAAAATAATTTCTATTTTATAACAATTTAGAAACCAAAGAACGATTTCAAAAGATTTCATGTCCTTTATATATGACTTTTAAAAACATCTACATCTCTGATATTTAGTCGCATTTATTACTATTCAAGGGGTCTAGAAACATGGGAGTGCCAGTAATATTCAGTATATATTTCTAAGAGGAAGTAGGTAATTAATTCAGATTTTAATATCTAAGGAATTCATTTCAAAGAACTCGAGCTTTAGTTAGCAGTAGACTAAAGTTACTAGAAGCTTATCAAACTGAGTGGAGTTTTAAAGTTATAAATGGATGCAATTTTATATTTCCGACGGTTGCAGACACCTTTTAATAAGATTCTAAATGTAAGCTGATAAAAGATTAGATAGATTTAGAAATATTTCAAAAATACTTCTGCTATAAAATAACGTCACAGTCATTTTAAATGAACATTGAAAGTAAAGTTCAAAATATCAGCAACTAATATAATCTTTGTAGAAAATTCTGGATTTCTATTTTTAACAACAGCTTTGTCAAAGCAATCATTTATAAGTTCTGGAAATCTTTACAATTACAACAATTTACAAATATTTACAACAATCATATTCAATCTTTGTTTTGTTAACTTTTATGTGCATTGTGAACGGCAACAGAAAATAAAAATATATTTGGAATGATAGTGTCTAAAAGGATTTTTTTTTCAAAAGTTATTTTTTAAAAGAAAAAAAAAAAACTTAAAAAAATTATAGTTGAGTTGAGTACTCTTTCAATGCACACTTAACCATTTGAAGCTATATTTCATCACTTGAACATTTCGGCAAAGTATATGCTTGATAGACATAGAGCGCGTGACATTTAAATTTTTATCGAATTTTTATCGTTGGAACTTTTTATAGTCATTTTATTCTTTTCCTCACGTTTACAGAAAGTAACTGAAAACTAGACTATGAATTACTAAATCGAAGAATTATATCATCTGAGGGTTCTTTACTATTTTGGTAATTGCATCTTCAAAAGAATCTTTCTTTGTCCCTAAACTTGTTAAGAAGTTGCCAATAAAGTTCCGAGTAAAAGGAATTCTATATAATGGCTGGTTATATTTCGGGGAATATAATTTTATCCTAATTTTTGTCTCCTTTTCATGTAAGAAAATTTATTAAAAAATTCATTTCTTTATATTTTACTAGGCATTGTATATTTAGCAATTCTACACTACTTTAATTTGCCAGACATAAAAAAAAGAGATTGTTAAAACTCATGTTAAAGAACACAATGTATATTTTAAAATAAAATTTTAATAACCGAAAAGAAAATAAACATTTTCAGAGTTTCAGTAAATCACTCATTAAATATTTTTATTTTGTAAATATATCCTTAACAAGTAATAAAAAAATTAAAATCAATTCCTTCTTAAGTCAAAAAAGAGAAATTTTATTAAAATGTTTATTCAATAATTATAATTAATATAAATATGTATATACAAATTACAGTATCACAATATTAAGGGCAAAAGTACTATTTATTGTTGATTACTTTTACTTTTGTTTGATAATATTTATTCACTCTTTTTCTTTTTTCATCTCTAATTTATAAAGTTGTTGCAACTTTATTAATTCTCATCGCCAGAACTGAACACCGCTTCAGATTATTCCACTTCACGTTTACCAATTGAGTATTGTCTATTGATTTTAATTTTCCTTACAAAATGCTAAAACTGTATTCAAAGTTTTAAGAATGAACTAAATTTAATGAATAAATTAATATATTAAAAAAACAAATACTAACATCGAGTGTCATCCGCTACAATTAAAAAATGTATTTGAACTCGAGTGGATGAAAAAAAACTTATTTCATTAACGATTGAAAATTTGAACTAGATATATAAATAAATATGAGAGCGTGAACTATTAGTAGAAGCTAAAAATTAAATTCCATCTTTCCAATTTTTTTCTGTAATTTACAAGTTTTCTCAACTGTAACTTTATCGATATTCCATTAAAAATTGCATTTGGAAAGAATAATTCAATAATCTTAAATATTATTTTTAATATGCGTCAGTTAAAAGCAAATCTGAGTATATTTTTTTCTTTTAAACAAATTATTAATTCAATACATTTCCTTGAGTAAATTGCAAACCTTCTTATTGTTCTTCTTCTTTGATAAATTATTCCTTGAAATTAGGATGTGTATACTTGTAAATATGCATGCAAATATTTTTTCCTGTTTACCTAGAAACGATATAATTATAAACCATTCGGTGGTTCCAGGCATTACTCTAATTCTATTCACAAAATTCTTTGCATTGAAAGATGCATTTTGCTTCCCACATACTTTGTTCAGATAAGATTGCTTATTAAAATATACCCTGAGAGAAAATATGTTCTCAGAATTAATAAATTAATGCCTTGTCTTGAAGACAGCTATAGATTGCATTTCAAGTCAGATAGAATGAAATAACTTGAAAATACCTCTAAATCATTTTGGTAAGAATTCTTAATTACTGCGATTATTCAAGCATTAATCGAGAATTTAAAAAAAACAATTTAAAAATGTTTTCGATACTGACAACTTCGAACTTGCGGAATTGCTAATTGTGATATAAAATGGTTATTTTTATTTAACAATGTCAGTTATAAAATAATATCATTATTAAAATTATCCTTCATTCCAATTTGTGAGCAGACAATAAACTAATATGGTACTTAATATTAGCTTCCAAGTTCTATGTTTAATTTTGATTAGAATTAAATTTTCTCTTTTTTAGTTTTTATATTATTACTAGCTAGTAAGCAGAACATTTCTACCCCAGAAAAAATAATTCCGGAAATAGCTGGCTTGTTTAATTATGAATGACAAAAAATTTATATATATATATATATATATATATATTCTTATCGGTAATGATTAAATTTACTGAAATTTAATGATGTGTAAAGTTGAGGTATAAATAACATTTAATCTAATTTTTTATTCCAGTGTAGCAATTCAGCCGTATTATCGAAGTGTTTCATGGTAGATAAGGTCTTTTCCACCTTAAGCAAAAGCAAATAAACGATCATAAGCATATGGCTTACAGCTGGCCATAACTAGTTGCGATTCTCAAGTATAAGGCATATAACTGTCCATGTAAAAAGATAGAATTTATAGGTTCAATCCTCACATTTGAAGTGACTGATCTTGACGTAATCGAGAATACAGAATGAGTAGATGTTGCAAAATCAAAAGTTATTCCGGTTGGGGTAAAGGAAATGCGTGGAATGAGAGAATTTTCTCCAGTTATCAGGATACGAAGACTTGATTATTCTACTATGCTTATAGCATTGGCTAAAATGCACGAAATAAGTGGGCAAGTGTTCTTCCAATCGGTTGAATGGTAAGGCAACTCATAGAGTGCGAAAAAAGAATTCATTTTTATATATTAGATAGCTGTTGTTATTTTCAATTAGTCATCGTTTATATTATCAATTGTTATTTTCTAAATTATTAAATGCTAGCTTTAATCAAAATAACATAATGAAAGTCTTTATATTTAATTAGCAATTCTTTAAGCCTGTCTGTTCTGAATATAAAAAAAAACTCATGTGAAATAGGATCCTATGTTGAAATATGTACTAAACTGAATATACATTTAGTAACTCATTAAGTGCCATCAGTGCGGAAAGTTACAGTAGATAAAAACTAGACTTTCAAATGATCTTTTATAGTAAATTATATGTATTTTCTACGAATTGTATATATTGATCACATTTGAAAACCATGATAATTTATGATGTAAATTCCTCTGTCGTTTTTTTTCCTGGGTCCTAATAATTACTTGCTCTATCCTTTTAGTATTTATAGTATTTATAAAACAATAATTCATATTTGATTTATCTTTCCTACTGCATTTAGACTGAAAGATGGGCATGCGTTTGTAGATTTCAGACAGAATTAGATTTAAACCTTCATTTTTGAAGAATCACAACAACTTATACTGTAGCACAATATCAGGGGAAGTATTATTTTTAAGAGTAGACACTATTCAACAAATGTGTTTTAGTGATCTCATGAGAGCTAAACACAGAAATATCTCAAAACTCATATTTTTACCACTCTAATTTTTTTTTTCTAAATTTGTATCCGAAAATGTCAAAATATGTCTGAAAATATTTAAAAAAAGAGATGATCCTACAAGATTTTCCTGGCATAATATAATTTCTTTATTACTTAGTTTACCTGATCTAGAAACTTTAGATTATCACCTATTCATTTTTTGAGACATTTCTTGTGAGGGAAAAAGGTCCGCAATGATTATGAAATAAAAAATGTAATATTTTTCATTCATTTTTCAAAATTAAAATTATGAGTATTCTAAAAGCGGTAACGAAAACTGTCTAGTATTAAATTATCACTGAATTTAAAAATTGCTATAAAATTATTGATTTCATTTCATGATAAAAGGCACCATAAATTTTCAGTCTTCACTAATAAATACTTATAAGTATGCTGCACTCTAAATATGTAAAATTTGTAGAAACGAATATTAACAAGTAATGTATTTTTTTTTTTAAATCAATTCTTACTTAGGTAAAAAAGATTTATTTTTAGTTACTTTTTATTAAGTAATTATAAAAAAATATATTAATTATTGCAAGAACAGAACTCGCATTCTTCGTCTTCAGGTAAAAGATACAGATATCCTTCAATTTTACTGATTGAGCTACTGCCTGTTGATTCCAATTTTCATTACCAACGACTAAAACTTTATCCAAAATATTAAATATTAAGTAAATTAAATTAATGAATTAATATTTGAAAAAAAAATGTATTAACATCAAGTGTTATCCACTACAAATTTTAAAAACTAAATTTGAGCTTGAATGGATGAATAAAAAGTTTTTTTATTAATGATTGAAAATTCGATTAAGACATATAATTAAATATATACAAGGACAGTGAGAACAAACTTGAAGAATTGAATAAGTTTCCTGTTTCCAATCCTTTTTTGAATTCTGCAGCTTTAAACATTAATGCCCTGTTTCTTTGTTCCTTAGAAAAAAAATGGAAATGAGAAATAAATTATGTGTTAATAAAACAATTTCTGTATGTATTTTATTATTTGATTGAAATATATTCATTTTTAAATAATTTTATACGTTTTCTAGTTCTTTTATTAATTTTATGCAGAAAATACAATTGCAATAACAACAATTTATTAAAGACTTCTTCGCCATCACCTTTTTCCACTTCCACAACTGTCGGCAAATTTTTCTTTAAAGCAAGGAACTGCTACCTGGCTAATAAATGTTTATTCTTGTTTTCCAGGAAATGGTATAATTAGAAGCCATTTAGTAGTTCCAAGCAATATTCGAATCCTACTCATAAAATCCTTGGCACTTGCAGAGGATTTTTATTTTCTAAATAATTGCTTCAGGTAAGTTCGCTAATTAAAACATACCCTGAGAGAAAAATATGTTCTCGGAATTAATGTTTTGGGTTGGAAACAATAATAGAATGTAACTCGAACAAAGATAGAAGGAAATAACTCACAAATACCTCAGAATCCTTGTGAGAGGAAATAGTTATCCTCATGAGCCTTCATGCACCATTGAAGAAATGAAAAACTTCATTCTCAGCATTAAAGTATTTTCTGCATACAATTATGATTTAATTAAAATTGTTAAGTGTGGTATGAAAGAAACTTTTGAAATTACTAGTGTCAATCATAAAATTATTTCTTTCCACAATATTTGTCTTTATCATGCTTACTGACTAGATAATAAGTAAAAGTTTCTCTTATATATATTCTTTTATCAGCCCCTTTAGTTTGAATCTTTAAATTTAATTGGCATCGATTTCTCACATTCTGTGGTCTTATATATCAAGGAAAATTATCGTTTTATTGTATGCTTATTATCGTTTCTATGATCTTTCAACTAATCAAAAGCTTATTTTTACATGAGATTTTATGTTTAATAGTAGTTTTCTAAAAAAAATGCTTTGTATGAAAAAAATGTATGAAGCCCATTAAAAAAAATGAGAATGACTTACAGTATTATAAGTGAGTAGTTTAGTTATATTAACGTCCCGTTTAAAGTAACACGAGGGCTATTTTGGGACGGACTTCGTAATTTTGAACCACGGTCAGATGACGAGGACGACACCTGAAGTGGCACCCCCCTCTCCACAACACAGCAGTGAGAGGACGTTTGGCCTGACAACTTTAACGTGCAAGAGACCCCTCACACGACGGATCTTCGGTAGAATCGAGTCTCGAACCTGAAACCCTCCGGTTCCGAAGCCGAGACCTTACCACCAGGCCACAGCGGCCCTATGAAACAGTTGGATAAAACGGCTTAAAAATTATACTATATATTATTTATACGTTGTACATAATTAAATTTCAGTAAATGTAATCATTACCGATAAGAATAAGGCCACCGCGGCCCATTATAAGTGAATAAATTTGCATCGGGAGAAAAGTATAAAATTATATTTTGCAATATGTTTTAGAATAAAAGCGACTGTTTCCCTATTTGTATATGAGCATAAATTATGATTTTGTTACAAAGTCACCATTTTAATTTTCTTGTTAAATTTCTGTATTCATTTCCGGAGAAAGAATTAACATCTGAAATAATCATATTAATTGGGATAGGATGATTTTATATGTCAACACAATTAGATCAATTAAAAATGTATATATACGTTAATCAGAAAAATAACTATACTTTTAATTTCCATAGGATTAATAGCACTATGTAGCAAAATTTAAGTTTTGCATTCATGTTTCGTTGGAAATATTAATATTATGTATTCAAATTCTTAAATTCTTCTTATTATTATAGTATTGAATGTATTCAAATCATTAATTAACAGAAAACGTTAAGTTTTTAAAATAATATTACCTTCTGAATTATAATGGATAAAGTTTGACAACATTTCTAGACGTTTATTAAAAATTTTGCTAAATTCACTTTTATTAATATAGTATAAAGTTTTATTTTGTTATTTAAATTACTCTTATCTTTAAAACATTGATTTGTATCTCATTTTAATATTAAATGGTAATTTGAAATTAATATTACATTAAATATATGAAAAAGTACGAAATTCAAAAAAAGATGTCCCTAAGTTGAAATCATTTAATTTTCTTCAGTTAATTAATTGATTACAAGTTCTAAATTATCAAAATTATGTTATTTTATCTGTATCCTACTAGTAAAAAGAAATATAAATTACATCTCAGGAAATGAAGACCTTATCCAGAGATTCAATTTTTATAAGCATCAGACAAGACATATTAATCAAATATATGCAAAAAAAAATTTACTATTGAAAAAAAGAAACAAATCAGAGCTAAAGAATAACAATTTTGCCGTATAGTACAACCAAACGAATCCATTAATTAATTCTTATTGTTGATGATAGCTATCCAGTTAAGAAGTAACATGAAGGGAATATTTCAAATTACGTTCTTGAAAGGCTTTTTGTTGCCATCCTGACGGAAGAATACATATGATTGATTCAATGTTTTCAAACCTGAAGGGGCGGCAAGGTTATGAGAAGCAAGGCAAAATGAAAAATGAAAGAAAGAAGCGAAAAGATCAACCCAGGAAAATACTTTTAGAAGATATTTGTCATTTTACATCTAAACTGCACTCTCTAAGTTATAATAATATTTTTCAGATGAGATTTCTTATATAGAAATTTCTCTTGGATCATAATTATTTGGAGAATTTTAGAAAATTAAAACTATGCACACAATTATATATTTGCAATAAGTTGATATAAAATTTAAATTTGTTCTGAAAAGATTAATCATGAGGTAAACATTAATTTTTAAAATAACTAGTTTGTTTTTATTTAACTTATTTCTTGTTTGAAAATAATTTTATAAATTATTTCGTAATTCTTCATGTACTGTATTTTTGAAATTTTACACATTTGTATATTCTTGGTAAAACTATACAAATTTTATATATTAAGAATTTCATTATAATTCACGAGATTAATCCACAAAATTTGATTCCATGTAAATGAAAGTTTAAAGTGAAAAAATGACTTACGCTATATGTTAAAGACTAAAAAGCATGAAATTGGTTAAAGTAAAGGAACATTATTGAGAAAATTTAAAAATTGATTTTATTTTGTAAATATTAAAATAGAGTCATTAGCACCATAAAAAAATATTAAATTTAAAAAATAGAAAAATATTGAAACCGTCTTTAAGAAATCTGTATTAATAAAGAGTAATAACTCTAAAAACATTTTTGTTCAATTTTTTCTTATTCCATTTTTGAAAAACTCAGTTGCCTTAATAACATAAGCCCTAAGTTATAGAGTATTGATATTTTCACGTTATTGGTTTTCAAATATTCATTCAATTTTTATATATAATTATGATTCTTACATTCAAAAGATAAGTAAAATATCCTAAAAATCTGGAATTCCCAACTTTAGTTAATATGTTAATCATAGAAATATATGACGGGCAGCAGGAGGGTGTTTGTTTCAAAGCAGCTTTAGGTGAAAATTTACTCAAAGAACACTACTGAAAATATCTTTGCCATATGTGATCTAATCAAAATCCATAATTATTTAATTCTTTGCCCTCTGATGTCTCTTTGTAAGCATTATTCGTCGTTTTGTATTATTTTCAAGCGTTTTTCATTTGCTTTTCAATTTTAAGTGCTAAAAATAGCTTAGCAATAGTTAAAAAAAATGAAGATCAGTTATCGGGTTTTAGGTATCAGATTAATTTACATAAATGCTCAATATATCGATAGAAGAATGAAACTTTATTCGGGAGCAATTAAGGTTTCCAATCCAGTTGTTTTATTTAAAATATGTTTTAATGCAAGACTTTCATAAAAACCTTTTGGTATCTGGTTAAAGCAGATAATGAATGTAATTAATTCAAGAATAATATTACTTTGGGATAGAAGAACAATAATAAAGAGAGAAAAAGCTCAATTCTACTTTTTTTCAATTAGCATTTCTTGTACCCATATAATTGCAAAACAGACAATGTGCTCTTGAGAAATGCCATCTAATACAATAGTCTATGAATTTCTTACAATTATGTCTCGAGATATATTCCGATTTTTCTATATTCATTTATTGTCTTCAAGAAACTATATCTTTATTTCTCAATAGTCTGTACCACTTTCGAAAGATATTCAGTAACACAAAGGCTTACAATCCTGTTAATTATTTAAAAAATTAAGAAAATAATAAATTCATACACAAAAGAAACAGAAAGGAGAGACTGAAATATGATTAAACTCTTCACCGTAATAAATAGATTGACAAAAAGAGACTTCGGACAAAATTTTCCACTTATCAAAGCAGACTATTCAGGTGAGAAAAGAAGTTGTTAGAAAAGGGTTGAATAAAACGAATTCTTCGCAGGATTTAAGATCGGTATCATTTTGGACATCATTCAAGATCTTGTTACTGGCAGTATTCAGATTATGACAAAAGGCCGGGGTACTGCTAATGAAGCAATTCTTATCTGCCATGACTTAGCTAATTGGATAAATGTTGCTTATTGATTTTAGGGGTGAAATTTCTTCATGAATGTTGCTTCTTTATATTTCTTTAAAATGCAACTCTTATAGGTATGAGTAAAATTTAATTTCAGCTGAAATGGAAAAAAAAGAATCACTTTTCTAAAGTAAATGTTTTTATCACTCATTTGCAAAATATGATTAAACTAAATGGAATAAATTGGAAAGACTTTTATTCATTTGATAAAAAATCATATATTAAAAATTCTTGAGATTCTTCCTATTATATATTTGCAGCAAAGCAGACGTTCTGCTCTGTGTAGAGGCAAGAGGATGTAGTCTAAACCTTTGGTATTTTACTTCGAGAATTTATTTATGATAAAAAAATTATAGGATATTCTGTTGCATATAATTGATAATAAAATAACATTGTAATATTTTGGGATAAATGCTTTTTTATGTCTTACTCGAAAGTAAATGAGACATTTAAAGGTGATAAGAAAGATCATTACTATAATCTTAATTATGACAGCAGTAACATTTATTATACATCACCAGGTGCGTGTATATAAACTCAATTACTGAAAAATATTGACGTATATTATTTTTAAATATTAATTAATTTTCAAATTTTTTTAATAATTTATAGAAAATTGAATCTATTTTATCATTTTTAAATTTATTTTAAAATGGATTTCATGCAATTATATTCTCTAAAAATATAGTTAAAAAAGAGCAATCTGATTAAAGTTTTAACTACAAAACCTAAATAAAATTTGCAAAAAAAATTTTTTGGTCATTTTTTAAGTAATTGCGTGACAAGTTTTGTTGACTCTATGATAAATGGATTGATATCTTGGTATGAATCCAAAATTATCCCAAGTAATCACCACTTAACTTCGCTGTAAAGTGAAGAAACCTATGGTTTGCATTGGAAAATTCTGCCTCCTAGCCATTAAATATTATATCTATAATATCTTACTTTCAATAACAAAAAAGTCAGTAGGAGTGGTCTCCCTGAAATTTTATTGCATACTTTTAAATAAATATACTTACGAACTATTAACTGCAATGAAATGGTGAATAGCAGTTGTGAAAAAACTTAGAGTGCGAGCGTCATGAATAATATTGGAAAATTATTTATATAGAATTATCAGAATGTCGAATGTGCAATTTGGAAATATTCTTTCCAGCCTAGTAAAACCAAAATTTGATACACAATTGCAATTGAAATAACAAAATGTCTTACCAAATTTCATAAAGACACTATGTTTTTTGGTTATAAAATTTACATAAATACGAAAGCACATACTGAAATATGATAAACTCTATGAAAGATTTGTTTCCAAATTTGATATATATTTACCCTTAAAATTTAACACATGCATTTAACATTTTATCTGTTTGCTCTCTGCCGTTTTTAGTTCGTATAAGCTAATTTATATTCAGATAGGTGAATAGATTTCTTTTGAATGGATTTCATTCAGAATTTGATAGAGATTTTCAAATTATGAATAGAGACCATTAATCAAATTACGTCTGCCTAACTCAAAGCATGTTTGAGTCATCGTGTTCATAGACAGGTCAACATAATTCCCAAAACATGATATTCCGAATCAGGGAGGTATGAAAAGTTGATATTTGTCAAAATGTTTGACTAATATAAAACTTTCCTTTTAGTTACTTGCATTCAAGAAAGTGCAAAGTAATTTATTGTGAGAAGAAATGCATCAATTTATTTATTATGTTATTTTATTATGTATATATATATATATATATGTGTGTGTGTGTGTGTGTGTGTGTGTGTGTGTGTGTGTGTGTGTGT
>JAPMOQ010018420.1:617469-718633 GCA_026543055.1 Argiope trifasciata
TGTGTGTGTGTGTGTGTGTGTGTGTGTGTGTGTGTGTGTGTGTGTGTGTGTGTGTGTGTGTGTGTGTGTGCATATTTGTTTTATTTTTCATATCAATCAATTTTGATTTATGTCCATTGTTTTAGTTTTCTTCATACGTTTAACATAACATATGCCCAGCGGTCTTGTACTGATATAAGAATTTAAAACCTTCATATCAGCAACGAAGCAAAAAAAAACAACTTTTATTATTATTTTTTTTAATTTTATATGCTTTTACTTCAAATATTCATCTTCTGTAATCTGTATTGTAACTTCTGTAGTGATGAGTTTATAATTGCTCGCTCCCTAAATTTTAATCGAAGTTTGAAAAAAAATGTTAGCTTTATTTTTCTTATTTATTGAAATATGTTTCCCTGTGTGATGTGTGTATTAATTTTTTTTAACTTGAAAGAATAGATTTTATGAATGTGATTTTCTAATACAAAATTTCCAAAATGTAAATTGCAAATATCTTAATTTGAATACTTTCAGAGCTAAGCGATTCACAAACACATCTTCGCTGTCTCGGGAAGTTTTTGCACCATTATCCGTCAAAATATAAAAAAAAAAAACACGAAATTTATTTAAAGATAATACACTAAGCTAGCTTTCATAAAGTGATTCATGAAATAAACATGATTTATATAGGTTACTGGAGAAAAAAACGCTAGTATTTACTTTAGTTTAAATATATTTTTCTACTCTTCTTTCAATGCTAATTAACTTTTTAAACTAAGAATTAAACAGAATTTAATTTAATGGGGAAATAATAAATACAAGTTCTGCCTTCATTTAGTATTTATCTTTTTGCTGATATATAGCAAAACATTGCTTCAAACGCACCACAATTGAAAAATTTACACATCAGATGGGTTTTCACACTTAATGCGCATAATAATTATAACATTTCGTGCTGATATGAAAGAAATAATATGCTACCTATGGGCTTATAAAGGACATCATGTCAATGTTCCTGACATTCAAATTGTCAATAAAATCACTTTGATGTCGCCAAGTAGAAGAAAGTCAAAAAAAAATTAATTTTCTCAAAGACAAATACTTCTATTTAGTTTCAAAGTATTTAAAAAATAATTGAGCAAAAAATATAGGTGTACTTTAAGTAATCATTAAATGCATTCTTTTATGAATAATCTATTTAAACTAAATAATTCGATTTTCAGTTAAATTATTAAATAATAAATTACAGATTTATGAATTTATCAACTTTTAGATGGCAATGAAACATTTTTATTCAAGATTTGAAAAAGTATTGTTGTTTTTATTAAAATTTTTGTTACTTATACAGAACGGAGTTTTTATTATTGAACGTTACAATTATAGTTCATAATTTTCATCACTTCATAATTTTCCATTCCTCAAAATCAGAAGTGGAATATTCATTGGAATGCTTTATAGTGCACTATTCATTTTTATTTCATTTTATTTTCTTATTTATTGCAACACATTTTTGAATAAAGATATTTTTATTCATTTTAATATTAATACCATTAAATTGATAGCTTTAATGGGAAAATAACAGTTTTGTGCGTCACATTAAGAGTAGTGGAGAGAAATGTCTTAATTGGTTACTGTACAGTTTTCCAAAAAAAGCGTGCTCATGCTGTATCCACGCAATTTATTAGGTAATTATTTATATTATATTAAGTTTGTGATATTATTACGAATACGGAGTATTATATAACCTTATTATGTAATTACAACTTCTGAGCCAAAATTGAAAAAGCGTGATGCTTTTATTTTGTTTTAGATCAGCCAATTGTCAATTTGAGTTTTGACCGCGAGTTGCATCGCAAATAATTCTCAAAACCATGTATACAAATTTCTAGAAAGTTTAAAATTATGCTTTTGAAAACTTCACAAATCACCTAGTTTTTATTGAAAAATGACGCTTTAAAAAAAAATATTATTATGCCAAGAATATTGCACAAAATATAACTAATAAATCATAGAGAGTGTATTAAAGAGCCATTAAAATCATATTAGATAGCCGTTTAAAATTAGATATTGGTCAATATAGATAGATTGGTTTGGTTTGGTTATATTAACGTCCCGTTTAAAGCAACGCGAGGGCTATTTTGGGAAAGTCTTCGTAATTTTGAACTACTTGGTTGGGTATTGTATAGTTAAAACATCAAAGGGATTGCATCACTTAAAACTAAAACAACTTTAGATTCAATAAAATACATTTATTGCATATTTTTATGGATTTTATTTTTATTTATTGATGCAGAAGAATAATATTGATAATTTCTTATGAACCTACTAATGTGGTAATTGCAACAATCTGGATCTTGTTTCCATAAAAGAAAATAAACAGCAAAATACCATCTTTGCATTTAGAGTTCAATGAAATTTTTAGAAGAAATTATAGTAAAATAAAAGAATAATCTTTAAGTATATCCATGATTAGAGTTAAAATATTATTTATTATATGAAATAAATTCGTAAACTTTATAGGCTCTTAATAACAAGTCCTATTAAATGCATTTTTCACATTATTTAAAGGAAAATAAAGCTCCAAAACTAAGTGAAATTATAAAATATTGCAAAGAATTTTTAATTTATTAATCAATTTTTCCTGCACATCTTTTCAATATTTCTTCGTTTCAATTAAGTGTTAGCATCAAATATTTCGAGCACTTCTTGATGAATTTTAAAAATCCCCAGGAAGAAATAAACGACCTTAATGAAATTGCCTCTTTCAGGAAATAATGAACGATAACGGGAGTTATGAAATTTAACGCCCGAAATTACTTTTGGAGGATTAAAAATGATCTGGAAATTAGCTGGAGGAGAGAAAAATGAATTACACGGGCAGCTTTTAGGAAACTCTAATTTTCTTTCGTTGGAAAATAGAAAAATTTTGCTATCATTTTAAGCATTCTAATACCCGGATGGTGATGGCAGATGAGAACTTGCATGTATCTATGTGTGTATGTGACTGTTAAGAATTCTGTGAAAGAACATGTTACATCTAGAGTGTCTTATTTATCATGAAGGTAATTTGAAGGGAAGGAAATGTTGCTGATAAAGCAGTTTCTTTTTTTTTTCATGTGAGAACATGATGGTGATTTTGCTTGAGGTTTTTGAAGAAATTTGAAGGCTACAAAGTGTTGAAGCATCAAAATGCTTGCTTAGCAACAATTTTTCGATATATATATTTTTAATTTTGGAGTTGACTTTCAGTGTATAGCTTCTGAATTATCTATCGTCTGCTGTTGTAATTTTTTCTTGGAAATAACAGTGTTATTGCCTAACTTGCGCAACGTTTTTTTAATAAACCAAATAAATTAAAATATTGTTTATTTAATCGATAAAGGCTATTGATTCATGGATAATTTCAACTAATTAAAATGAGGGTCTTAGAAAATAATGCATGAATATCTCCAATTAAAGTTACAACTTGATTTCCAAATTATATATTCTCTGAATTCTTATGAAGTGTTAATTAACTTAGTCCTACAAACTGTTTTAATAAATTAACCAGTTTAAACTGGTTTGAAACAATTTATATATATATATATATATATATATATATATATATATATATATATATTAGTCTCGTAATTGTTTCAAACCAGATTTATTTGATTAATGACTTAAATTTATCAAAACGAATAATAGCTTGCTTAAATAAATATGAACTTAATGTATCAGAAGTTTATTTGTAGAAATTTGAACTTAATGGATCAGATGTTTATATGTATAAATTTCAACTTGATGGATCAGGTGTTTATATATATAAATATGAACTTAATGGATCAGCAGCACATGGAAGCAAACGGATGAAAATCTGCAAGTAGTTTTCAACTCAAATTGCAATTTTAATAAATAAAATTAGAGGCCAAATACTCAAGAAGTTACAGCTGTAAAAATGCCAAAGTTCTTTAACTATAAAAAATAATGTCAGCAGATAGAAACATTGCGAAACATCGATTTTTTTTGAAAATAAAAAAAGGTTATTTTTAAGTATTCTAGACTTTCAGCAAGCTCTGGTGTTCAGAACATACTTTTATACATTTGGCGGAAAATTTATTTTTAAAAAAACGTGTTCTGTGAGTCTTTAAATCTCTTCAAAAGGTTCTCAGAAGACGCTTTAACTGACAGAACTAACCCTCTTGGGATTACAAAAATCAGTTGAATTTCAAATGAAATTCTCTTCAGAAGAAAAATAATTCAGAAAAAGCTTTTCTGTTTAAAAACATCCGATTCTGTTCATGCATCTGCTGACCATTAAACTTGTATCTATTTTTTGAAAATATCCCTTTTCCATTTTTTTATTATTATTTCTTTGAAGGTTGTTTCTTCCTTCTTTTTGTTAGAAAGGGTAAAAATATGGTTTGTTGAATGTTTAAGTGTTTTTTGATATTCCTATGAGGACAGAGAGATTTCTAGTATTTTATAATTGTGTCAGAAATCGGAAATGAAAATTTGATTTTTTTTCAAATTTTTTTCTAATATATCGGCTTTTGTAATTTCTTTTTTACATTAAGGTTGATTCTGTAATTCATTAGATTTATATACATTTTAAAATGAAATATTAGCTTAGTTATAATTTTAAATTATATGTTAAGAAATTAATTGAAATTAAATTTTGCAGTATTGTTGAACCATTAATTCTTATTAGTTTAAAAAAAACCCAAGAGCATTAGAATTGTAATTGAACTAAGATTTCCTAATAATAATAACTGTTATTTATTTATTTAGTCCTCATAATATTAATATTTATTATTATTTATTTATCATACACAGAGACTGTGCTTGAAGAAATAAGTTATTTTAAAAAACCTCCCCTGAAACCGGTTGAAAAGGTGCACGTGTTTTGTAGGTTACAAAACAGGAAGTTACAGGGTCATTCCATTCGATTGAGCTAAAAATAGAATAGGGGTGACCAAAATTCTGTGGTGATATCTTAATAAGCCAGATAACATCTACGGGATTTAGCAATTGCTTTTGTCCTGTGGTTATGTTACTAGGCTTCAGACCCAAAGGTCCCGAGTTCTATTCCAAGGCGATTTCATCTCCCACAATGATGAACCGGAGTTCTATTCCAAGCCAATATCACTTCCCACAAGTTCATCGCTAGTAGTCTCATAAACCACACTTCCCCAGTTCAGAGTGAATATTCATTTATATTCTAATAATAATTGTTATTATTTATAATAAGTATTATTATTCACATATTTCTTATAATAAACAATTAATACTTATCATTGTTTATTGTTATCATTTATTTCCCTATTATTATCATCATCATTATTATTATTATTAGTAGTAGTATGGTAGTAGTATTCCTCCGACTGAATAATAAAACATTTATCAATAATAATAATAATAATAATAATAATATATGTTAATGAATTCTCTCACAGATTCAGATCATACCTAAGAAAAAGTAGTTTTATAAAGAGTTATGAAACAAATAAATTTACAGCCTTTATATTATGAAAGAGAAAACTCTCCTTTTATAATAATTGAAAAAGCATGTAAAGAAAATGAGAATTTTATTCATATAGATAGTCCTAAAGGTGTAATAAACGGCCTTCGATTAAATTATCTTTTTTAATCCGATAACTATCGGTACGGTTACTACACAAAAGCTGCTGCACCTGAAAGAAGTTTGAGAAATTAATTTCAATCGATTCCTTTATCATAGTAATTAAATATCATCTTAAGAAGCTTTTTCCAGTTAATTAATAGCTGCATAACCTTGAGCAAAATATGCCGCTGTTTTATAGATGATAAATTTTGATTTAATATCTTTCAGATTTCTTCCAAAAAATTTTCTCCTTTACATTTTATGAAAAATGAATTTCACAATAGATGTGTATATTTGGTTTTTGCTTATTTAAAATGCTTTCTCTCCAGAATGATTAAAACAACCAGCAGCACTGGAGATAAGTGGAAAGACTTTGGGTTTGAAAGGAATTTTTATCATCGGGAACTTTTGCTTCTTACAGAACAAAGTTGATAAAACCCTTGAAAGCTCTTCGCAGTTAAATTCAATTATTTATTAAGTATATGACATAACCACATAATGATAGTACTCATTTACCTAATATATCTGCTTCACAAAAGCATAAAATAATTAACAAATCATGAAACGGGGATAATATGGAAAAAAATCACAGTGCATTAAATCTAATACAAATACAAAACATTATATATAAACAAACCTCTTGCAGGTTAAAATTATTTATATATTTTGCTTACACCCTATACATGTTGAGAATTAAATTTAAAAGAATTATCAAAATCGATAGTTATTTTTTATACCTAGTTTAGATGCCAACAAGCAAAAACGTGTTAATATTTTTTTTTTCTATATGGCGACAAAAAAAATTATTATTTATTACTACAAATTAAGTTAAGAAATAAGTTATGTAAAATTTACGTAAACAGGTTTCGAATCTGCAATCCAGCTTCACTTCCATAAATGTGTTATAATAAAAAAGCGATATGTTAATAGACTCTTAAAGGATGTTGAATAGATAATTCAAAATTTGATGAAGGTTCTGGAAAATGAAATAATTATGGCCATATCACTGTAGAAGCCTAAAAAAGAAATTTTCATACCCTATCAGGAATCTATATAAAGGAATATTCTCACATGAAGTTACGATCCTCTCTCTTTTTAAAATTGATCAGAACGCAAGTATTTTAATTGCACTCTGAAGGCTATTGTCAAATTGTGTGTATTTTATTGCTAATTTCTATAAGCCCTGTTCTTAATGATAATGTCAGTTATTTTTTACTAGCCTGAGTTTTTATTTCTTTTTAATGCGTAGAATATATAATCGATTTTTTTAACCAACATGTTGAATTTTTCACTCAATAACTCAATAGATAGTTTCGTAACAATATTTAAAAAAATAATGAATTTTTGAAAATTGAAAGAAATATCGTTAAAATAAAATCCTTGTAGAAATTCTAGAATCCATGATAGAAATGGATGCCAGAAAATGACATCTGGAAATCATAAAGTTGATGTTCACTATTTTGGCTAGTTAATTGATAAAGTAGTATTGGTAAGCAAGTAAACATATGCATTGTTAAGAATTTTTTCAAGCATAACCTGATAAATGATAAACAACTCCAATCTTGAAGCAATATATTAAACTTGATTCCTAATTTGCAACTAAAATCTTATGATTGGTATTTGGAGCATAACTGTAAGCTATAAGTTTAGCGTGAGAACCAGTAAACAATTTTGTAAATAAAAAGGTACGTTATCTTGATTTGTTGTTGAAAATTAAAGCTTTTTCTTCTTTGATGCTCGATAACAAGTTCATTTCTTTACAGCTTGCTGGAGATGAGTTCCTGATTCGTTGGGTTATATTTACATTTTCCTATTGCTTTTGAAAGAAGTAATTGCTTCCCTTTAAATATCTGAAATAGCAATTGCCTCTTATTTCAGAAGATTCTACCTTTACTCTTAGAAAATAATTGAACTGTTTACTTTTAATTAGTTCGATACTGAATTCGTTTGTTCGAAAAGGACGAAGGATGTTATGAAATATTCAGCTAGTGTTAAAATATTAACTGAATAGAATTTGATACGCCATTATGCAGCATAAAAAAGCAAATATAGTAAAAAAATATTAAATTTTAAAAGTTATGGCGGTTAAAGTTTAAAAGTTAGCTTCTCTATATCGTTAGTTTCTACTCCTTACAATACTTTCTTTAAATAAAGGAAGCTTCAAAATCAATTTTATTCACAGTTTTTAAAAATATTCTCGCTCATATACTCAATTTAAGCCAAATCTAACATCCAAGTAATTAAATCACTTATATTTATTAGAATATTATTAATGATAAATGATTTCTTTCTTTGGTTTCTATGTCAAAAATTACACTAATTTCTTAATGCATGCATTTTTTAATACCCACACTTGGTAATTTTATTTTCGAAAGATGAGTTTTGGAATTACGTGAAATTCTGTTGGTATTTGCAATAAAATTTCTGTTCTATATTTTAGTAAACTAATTTTCAAACTATCCAACCGGTTAAAAATCTGAAATAAATATTTTTATATCAGATTTTCAACAGGCATCAAATCTCTCTCTATATATTTTTCAAGGATATTATCCTCTTTTAATATACAATGGTGGCCAAAATTGTGGACACTGTTGAAAATCTTTATGTTCTTTAACTTTGTATGCTTATAGCAAATGTAGTGTTTCAAAAAATGCAAAATTTTATACATCATTTTATTGAGAAATTATTGCTAATTTCAATACAAAATGCAAAATTCAAATATTTGAAATGCAAATCAGTTGATTGGCAATAATTATCAAGATACATTAGATACTTATTAGGGAGACAGTACTTATTAGGGAAGCCTTAATTTTTAATTTTGTCTTCACACTGATGATGCATTTATCCGATGAAAGTTTTAAGCTCTTCCTTCGTTATTACATAATGCCAGAGAACAATTATAGACAATTAATTATCTTCTATTTGATTAAAACTTAATATGTGTAAGAGGTTTAAAAGGGCGTAATAAATTCTTAATAATTTTGAGGTCAGAACTATTTCCGGGCCGTGATAACAATTCAATGCTGTTTGTACTAAACCATTCTTCTGATATTTTTGTTGTGTAACAACTAAATGAATTTTGCTGTAAAATAAATGACACGTTGTTGGGATTTAGATCACTAATGGAAGATTTAAGATTTGGCTCTAGAATAGTGTCAAAATATTTTCAGGCATTTAATGGCCCGTCGATAACATGGAGATCAATATCTGCTGACATGCATTACCAAATCATAACATTAACTGACTTCTTCATAGTTACCTGAATACAATCAAAATGTAGCTCTTCGCGTATTCTACGTCTTACCTATTCTTGCCGTTAATACCTAATAGAAATGTTAATTTCATCACCCCATATAACTTGCGACTACTGGTCGTCTATGCAATTAATAAGTTCCATTGTCCAATGTAATCTTTTTATATGGTGCTGAAATCATTTTCCGTTCAGTTTTATCTCTTAGTCCAACATGTTTTCCTAATTATTCGGGAACTGACATAAATGCCAGGATCATTCAAAAGGCCGCCGATGGCATACATCAATTTTGGGACAAAACTTTTTATTTTATTTTTTTGACATCATTAAATGTGGTACATCTTTTTCAGGACTTTCGTGGTTTGTTTTTGTTAAGTTTGTTTCCTGATATCATAAGCAAAATTTTAGGACTCTAAATGTGGTCATTGAACCACCCACCTGTCTTGCATTTTCAGTATGGGAAAGACCACATTCTTGTAACACAATCTTAATTCTCTTTGCAGGTGCCTAATATATCCCCTTATTTGACGTCATTGTTTTTTGAGTAAATATTTGAAATATTTACAAGAATTCCAACTATATATTTACAAGTTTAACAACATTTCTAACTTGCCATTTAAATATATAAAATCAGTCTTTCTTCTACAGGAAAAAGCTGAATAATAGCTTATTCAAACATAAAAAATGATGTCGGATTTTTCTTCCATTTAATAACATTTGATTGGTTTCCAGAAGAAAAAAAAAACAGTGACTGACAAGCTAGAAATTGCAATCTATTTCATCATTGTGTTACTTATTATGGTTAAAGTAAGAATAACTTTTTTATATTGAAAATGTTTGAATTTTGCTTTTTGTATGGCGATTTAAATGTGCTTTGAAATGACATATAAGTGTTTGCATTTTGTGAAATTTAACATTTTCTATAAGCATACAAATTTAGAAAACATAACGATTTTTCAAAAGTATCCACAATTTTGACCTCCGATATGTGCCATTATGACATATTTCTCTATTGACAATTGCAGTCTGATAATATATAACGTGAATAATTTAATAGAATTAACATGCAAGGAAACATTTCAAGTTAATACGATAAAAAGTCTGGGATATAATTTACGATTTTCATCTCTTATTATTTTTTTTTCTTTTGCCCATACATTTGACTTTTCTTAGTATTTTTTCTCTAAACATTAAAAACTTTCATTTCGAAAATAAGTTTTAAATAGGAAATTCTTTTTCACTTAAATATCGATTTCCATTAAATTCATATTTTTTAACCTTAATGAAAAAAGATAAAATCTTAATTAATTATCCGGCATTAATTATTTTACAAGCAAGAACACAAATAACCAAAAAGCTATTCGTCAAAGAGGGTTAGTAGAAGTGGTGTCATGGAATTCGTATAAAAATGCGTGTTTCGAATTATTTGGAAACCTTTATTTGTTGCTTGGCAAAATCTTTTATTTATTTTTGTGTCTGAATTTGAAAACAATTTGATATACTTACCAACAAATACATAATTCCTTATTTCTTCTCCTGTATATATTTTTCATATATTTAATCGACTTATCTACGGATTTAATTAGCTAATACCATCGACTAATTCCAAAAATGAAAACAGCCCCTTTCTACTGAAAATGGTACAGGTCTGATTCCAACTGTCAAACTTTAGTTTTTCCATCACACTATACCCTCGAACATGAAACTACTGAGATTCCAAGAAAATAAACAAGTTGGGATTGGAAATATCAATAAAACTCTATTATAAGGAAAAGAAATTTAACAAGAGTAAAGAATTCAATCTGACATGGTTCTGAGGAAAGTAAATTTTCGTTATCTTGAAATGTAGATTTGGGTAGATAGGCTTCATGGTACCTTTTTTGGAAGATGAGCTGCATGGTACCTGTTTGGGAAGATAGGCTTCAAGGTACCTTTTTGGGAAGATAGGCTTCATGGTACCTTTTTTGGAAGATGAGCTGCATGGTACCTGTTTGGGAAGATAGGCTTCAAGGTACCTTTTTGGGAAGATAGGCTTCATGGTGCATTTTTGAGAAGATAAGTTCCATGGTATCTTTTTAGGAAGATAGGCGTCATGGTACCTTTTTGGCAAGATAGGCGTCATGGTACCTTTTTGGCAAGATAGGCTTCGTGGTACGTTCGGGTAGATAGACTTCATGGTACGTTTGGGTAGATAGACTTCGTGGTACGTTTGGGTAGATAGACTATGGTACGTTTGGGTAGATAGACTTCATGGTACGTTTGAGAGATAGACCTCAGAAGAAATCTATCCTAGTTTTTTTCTGGGATGATAGATAGGCTTCATGTTACTGTTTTAGGAAATATACGTTTGAAAAAAATGCTTCATGGTAGTTTTTCTCGGAAGAGATGTGTTTGAGATAGACAAGCTTCATAGTAATTTTTCTCGGAAGAGATACGTTTGAGATAGACAGGCTTCATGGTAGTTTTTTTTTTTGGGGGGGGGAAGATACATTTTTAGATGAACAGACTTTATGGTACTTTTTGGGGAAAGATACATTTAGGATAAATAGGCTTCATGGTATGTTTTGGATAAATATATTTCTTGGGAAGTTTTAGGTAGATAAGTCTTCCGCTTTCTTGTGTTATGTTTGGATATGTAGTTTTTCTCGTCACTGTTTCAACAGACACTTTCCAAGCCACGGATGGACTTTTTACTAGTAAATGAATTAGATAACGGCTAAGCTTGGAGATATTATGTAAAGGAGAAACCAATTCCCAATAATAAAAGTATATGAATAAGAGTAATATTTTGTTTCTCCACTTTGTTATTGGGGAGGAGGTTAGATGTAGGTAATTAAATATTTTATGTAAAAATTAAACACAGCATAATAGGCAAATATGTTACTGTGCATTACATCATATCCACACAACTGCCATATTAGCCAGTCATAATAATAGTGGATAACAATATATTTCACATACAAGATATTTCCAAGTTTCGAAGCAGCATTATTATTATTATGATTCCAAGATTTTGAGCTAATTTACATTTGATAAATCCTTATAAGAGACCTTTTTTTCTAGATGTTATTTGAAAGACTAAATTATCAAATCTTTACCATTATTAAACGAATAACTTAGGCATATTGATTTATTTAAAGCATCAATTTATAAACCAAAGGAAATAAATATAGCAAAAGGCAAAATAATTTAAGTATTTTTGAGGCATTTCAAACATAAAGCAATTTTATTCTCAGCTAACTAAAAGCGCACATTATTTTGTACATAGACACACACACAAACACACACTTAGTTTATAAACAAATGCTTGTTTTAATTAAAAGGTTTCGGTTCCTTAAATATTTCAAAAATTCATGAAGAATTGAAAATTGATTTGCTTCATGGTATAGAAAAAGTAAATTAATTTTGTAATCATTATTAAAAGAAACAGTTTAACAGTTTATCCCTTACTTAAATAATTTAAGAAGCATATAGTCTAAACATCAAAGACAAAGAAGAAAGAGACGAAATACTGCTAACTATACTGCCAAGAACATGCATATACACTTTTCGCTTAACTATCATATTAATCCGATTAACATCTAAGCGAGCTGCTAATAAGCAAAGACTGCAACTGAAAGAAATTTTAATAACTAATTTTAACTTGTTCTTTATCACGGTAATTAAATAATGGCTTCAGAGACACCTTTTTGCAGATAAATTGTGGTTACTCTCAATTAAAGTCATGTAAGATGATTATATATTACAGTATTATATCCAAAACACTGTAATTTCTTAAGTTGGCTTTAAGTTTCTTCAAAGTCATTCTTGTGATAAATTTTATGTAGACCTTAATAAATATAAAAGTGGAGAGTTTTTTCCCTTAATAGTTAACGTGTTTAACCAAGAAATTATAAGATAGTGCTTAAGATACAAGATTTAATGTAATTTTTTGCTATATATAGTAGCATAACTTATTTTGAAAATATGAACCAGAGTGAAATAAAATTTCCTTAAATTCACTGTTTTTGAGAAAATTAAAATATGCTGATTGGATTTTATTCAGCAATTTTTATCTCCTAGTTCAAAAATACTTCTCTACTAATATAATCTAAGCATTCCTTTTCATATTAAAGATTAATATTTAAGCCCCCTAATCATTCGGGTAGATTCAGTAAGATAGTTTTCGGGTACATTTGATTTTAAAAGCAGACAGTAAAGCAGTAAATAAATTGAGTGGCCATCAAGAATAATATGCCACGATGAGAAGAAAGCAAACTACAAAAAGCAGCTTCATTCAAGCTAGGTAATACTAAACTGTTACATTTTGCAGGAAATTTCTCCTTTCTATACTCCATCAAAGTGCTTCTGCTTTCTCCACAAAATGCAAATGGTACTTACTATTCCCCATAAGAAGGTTTTATTAGATAATTAGTGAAACTGTTTTGTACCAGCAATCCATCAAAAATAAAGCTAGAGAACAGGACAATTTCATTCATTCATTAGTATACAAATAAATAAAAGTAAGTACATAAATATATTCAGATTCTCATTGTTGCAGGTAAGTTGATATTCAGCCCTTAACTGGGGACATCCTTGATATCGCTAAGGATGGACTTTCGATCACTCCTTGTATATTTTTCGCTCAATTGAATAGATTAACCCTACAGTTTTCTGTTTTTTGACCTTTAATGCACGTGCTCATTTTCAACTGGTTTCAGTGGATGTTTTTAAAAATAATTCAGTTATTTCTTTGAGCGTGGTCTCTAAGACTGCACGTCTCTGCTAGTATCCCAGTGATAAACAGGGCTTAGCAGATGACACTAAAACATAGGCCTCGAAATATCATCCAATTTACTGATTCTATAATGAAGCAATGTTCCAAACACTTTTAAATGAAGCAGAGAGTGATTTTAGTGATAAGGATAACTGTATAGAAGAGTTTTTCAATGAAAGTTCGCATTCAACTGATTCTGATTTGTATGTTCAAACATAACTAATTTTTCTAGTGACAAGGCATTTTTAAAAATTTATAAAATATTTTAATATACCGAGATATATATATTCAGAATTTTTAGATGTTTTTTTATACTAGTTCTTAAAATGTATGTTTAAAATGCCTTTAAAAACCATGCTATGAAAGTCACACAAGAGCAAATAAAAAAGGACCAATTTTACCCATTGTCTTTTTTATTTTTCATATAATTGTTGAATTTTACGTTACATTGCTTTCTTATATACCTTTACATACTGGAAACATAGAAGTAATTTAAAAAGTATGAAGTAAAATGTTTTTTTTTTCAAGGATATTATTTATTATTACATTTAATATGAGAAGAAAATGTATGTTCCAACGCATTTACTTTTTTCAGAGATAAAATATTTTGAAAAATTTCAAAACATATTTATATAATATGAAAAATATGTGCAGGATATATTGGCTGATTTTTAATCGAATATTTTATTCGAATGTAGAGAAAATGAGAACTTTAGTCCCTTGTTAAATTCAAAAATTTCACCTTCCCAGTTGAGGGGTAAAAGCTAGTCAACATAACCTGATAGCTAAACATATAAGCATTTAAATCTCCTTCTTTTATATCGATATTTGAATTTATAATGCTTATCATTTTTGTTTTATAATATTAAATTACGTGAAGCATCATTAGAAGAAAAATATGTTTATACAAACCATTCAAGATATTCATAGAAATTATTTTGCACTGTGATGCTAAGATATAAAACGTAACGTAATTCTTCTCAAGTGCATCTCGTGAAAATTCGTAGAAATTCTTTCACAGTGCCCTGTGTTACGATATATGAAATGAAATTATCTTGAGTATCCTTCATATACGTTAGCCTATTGGAAGATTAGAAACTTAACATTAAATAGAAATTTGAGTTAAAATTGTTGCGAAATATAACCTTTGAAGAAATCCCTGACAATAACGTCATTTTCAAAATGGAAATTGCATTCTATTAAATTATTCTTAATTTTTTCCATAATGATACTTTAAAGTTCCTATTTTGTATATATAATAGTATATATTTGCATAATTAGTTGACATTTTTTTTATAAAAGGGTCTTATTTATACTCTTATTAAGAATAATTTCAGGAAAATTCAGGAAAAATGTGTGCTGTTCTTTTTCTTAACTTCAGAATTTTAATAATTCGAATATAATAATTTTAAGGAGTTTCAGTGAATAATAAAAAGGAATAAAATGTTTTGAAAAATACTGCTTAGAAGTAACATTTTAATTCTCTATAGAAAATCTGCTTACAGTCGTGATATCATTGTAGAATAACATGTTAGAATCGAATTCAGTTCAAAAATGGCTTTGAGCTGAATTTGATCAAGATAACTTATCTGTTTTCTTTCTCTAAATCTTATTACGTTTCATACCATTATATAAGAGTAGCATTGTTGTCTCTTTTTATGTAATATTAGTTTAATGTTCTATTATGCGAAACATTGGGATCTAAATTGAAATAGCTACATTGAACTTCTTGAACCTTCAATTTCATTCTGAAAAAATAATCTATTATTTTCCTACTTTTAAAATTCAAGTCATCATATTTCGTTCCTGAAAAAATCTAGTTGCCGAGTTCGATTAGAATAACACTAATCTTCAAATATGATATTTTATTTGTTAATTTAATAATAATAAAAATCTGTACAAACTTTTGAGGGGAAACTGTACATCTTTAACTCGTCATATTTTAAAAAATAATAAGTGCTAAAATGTGATATTAAAATGAATTTATAATCAAAATAATTTTAATGCTTCATTGATATCAAGTGAAAAATAAAATCTTTTGAACTTTTCAATCGTTTGGTGAAACGCAGAAATCAGAAAATTTATCCAGGATAAAAATACTTTTTTTCTCTTGTAAACATCATTTTTTTAAATTGACATAAATCGATCGATCAGAAGAGCTTTTCCTAGATCCGTTTATTTTCTTCTTTTATTGCTGCCATATAATCCTGAAAATTCGAAATTAAATTACTGAAAGAACATAAATTCTGTAACCTAAAAGCTTTCTTTGATGTCTTGAAGATTAAACTTTAAAGACAACCCTTCTTCAGAGATTATAAAAAAAATCCATCAAAGTTGTGGGGGATAAAATGTAGCCTCTCGTTTTCTGATACTTTTTATATTTCTTCGAATGTTGTTTTTATACTAAACTTCTTATTTCTTAAAGACTTCTAAGGAAAACCATTTTTTAATAGAAATATTTTTATTAAAATATCTATCCCCCCAAAATTTGAATGAATTACATCATGTCACATTAAATAAACAGAATGTCTTAGATTATTTTGCTTAGTAAACATGTACCATTCAGATTGCTTAGCTATGGCAAAATTTATCTGATTCTTGAAACTGTTAAGGCATCTGACGATATTCGAAGGTAAATGTGAATTTTTTTAAAAACTATTTAGTAAACTGTTATTTAACTAAAACGATTTTATAAAATTATTTAAAAGTATGGTTTTTACATGTATTGTCAATTATAATACAAAATACTATAAATACAAATTAATTGAAAAATAGAAAAGTTTGTAGTAAATTTTAAAGAAATTTAACCAGAACATTTAACACTCCACTCATAGCTGTATTACAGGAGTCCCATTTTTCTTTTTACGCCATTTTTTTTTTGTTATATAACATAAAAATGAACAAATTCTAAGAAAGATTTTGAGATACAAAGACGTTAAGGGTAAATATATATATACATGGATTTTTCCTAAAAATCCACAACTTAATTTTTATTAAAACACTTATAAACGAAAAATATTCTAACCAACAATAAAAGTTTTGGTCCTTTTCATTGCTCATATTAATTAAAACCCACGCTGAAATTTTTAAGTAAATAGTTTTTGAAATAGCGTGTTAACGATGACAAATTCTTATCAAAATTAATGTTTTGAGAAAATTGGAGACAAATTTGATCTAAAAAATGTTTTGCTTAAAATTCCCCTGGATTACAGGCCAGGCCTTCTTTTTACTCGAAAAGATAAACTGTTTTGGAAAGAAGAAAGTCTAAACTATATTAATTAAAAAAAAAAAAAAAAAAAAAAAAATAGAAAATCGCCAATTTCGCCAATTTGTCAATAACCAGTGTTTGTAAAGTTCTCGGACAGCCTAATTCTCCAATAGCTTAATTGTTCGATATTTCTTTAAAAGACAAAGGAAGAACAGGCGACTTTAGAAAACATATCTGAAGAATCAATTATATATATATATATATATATATATATATATATATATAACGTTTAAAGTCTAAAAAGAATTCTTAAAACCTGATTCATGTGAGAGATTAATTATTTGATATTTATTTCAAATATATATGCGAATTCCACTTTGAAAACTATGATCAAAGATTAACATTATGTAAGTATACATAATTTTCTAAATTTTCGGATAATTAAAAAACTAGATTGAAAATTGTATAGAAAATCAAATATTAATTTACATGAGCTAAGTATTAAAATCATATTAAAAATTCGATGTAAAAAATTTATTTATCATTATGCAAGGCAAGTTTATATGAAAGGGTAAGAATATATAGAAAAGGGTATATATAAATAAGGGTATATATAAATAAGGGTATATATAAAGAAAATAAGGGTATATATAAAAGGGTAAAAAAAGAGCGTAAATGAAAATTTTGTTCATAGAATACCCCATAGACCTGAGCACAACGATCTCATTGACTAACATGCTGAAGGATTCCATGTTCCCAGAAATCCTGAGGCCATAATGAGACCCAGTCCAGCATTGTGTGCCTGAATTCACCGTCCAAGATCCACTACCACTTGAATTCCTTGACTACAGAAGAACCATAAATTCCGATATGTATTGTGGGACACTCCGATGACTATGCAAGTAAATCATGAACAAAAGATGCGATCAATCACCGATGGTTTGGTTCTGCTCCCTCATAACACGCATCAGCACGTCTCCAAAGTCAAACATGCTGAATTAGCCATGTTCAAGTAGGAGCAGCTCAATTATTCGATCCGACCTACTTCCCGTACATGTCACCCTGAGATTTTCATGTGTTTGATCTCCAGAAAAAACAACTGACAGGGAATCTCTTCAACTCGGATGGCGTTCTCAAAGACTCTGCAAAGGACTGGGTTTCGCCGCGGCCACAGAAATTCGGGGAACAAGATATCCTTCGGTTTGTCAATCAATGGCATCTTTCTGCTCAGGCCTATAGTGTATACTTTGAAGGAAATCCTCATTTATAACTACAATGTTGTTTCGTACCTTTTCATTTAAACAACCCTTGTATTAGAAGTTAGTATTTCTAATAAAGCAATCTTCGAAACAGGCAGCGAACAGCCACGTTGAATGGTAGCCTCATAGGTACCTTTCATCATCTCTATGATTAAAATGAATTATCGTGAAGAATGTTTTCGCTTTACATTCTCATCCACTAGTTTGAAACAAAAACTGTTTCTCCAGAATAAAATCTACAGCACCGGTTGGGCCGGATCGGTAACGAAAAGGTTAAATCGTAGTTTGATTAACTTCTAACTGCAAATAAATAATTAACTTTATTCATTTTAAATTTATTAGAAGAATTTAAGAAAATTATTATAATATTTAAGTTTAAAAACATAGAATTCATTTTGTAGTTAATTCATGTTACAAAAACACAGTAACAGGAACAACCCATTTTTATGGAACCTGACAAGATTTGGAATGTGTATGTAACAATTGATGAATATATGCTTTGGGCTTAGAATTTTCAATAAAACAAACGGTATAAATAATTAGAAAGGCACATTTAAGCGATTTATGTCAAATTAGACAATGGTCACTCAATCAAAAACTCCGTTTCATATTTGAGAGTTCAGTTTAGCCACTGTGTACAGATTCATTTCCTTGTAATGAAGTTTATTACATTCTGAGAAAATATTATATTTAAAAAACGAATATCTTTTCTTAATAGCAGTTCCATTTTTGACCATAAAAACCATTGGGATCCGAACTTGTAGTATTCATCTTAAAAAATACTGCGCTTTGAGTTTATTCCTACAGATTAGTTTTCTCAATACACGGGTTTCAGAGTTTAAAGTTTGTAAAGTCATTTTATCATACGCAAGTTAAACAAACAAAAGTGAACTTTAACTTTTACAGTTCGAAAAGTTTGACAATAGATTCTAAAAGCAGTTCGAGATTGAGAGATTTCATCAATTAAATGTACACAACATAAAGTTAAAAAGTAAAGCGATAAATTCCAATCATGTCAATATTTTGAATTTTGTAAGCACTGAACTATGCAGAGGAATATATAAAACTCATCAATTCAAGTTTGACGATGGTATCATTCTTTCCATATCTGATTTCGTGTTAAATCTGATTCTTATACGCAACGAATAAGATATTTAAAACAATAGAATAGAAATTGCTATCCTTGGCAGAAAAAAATGATTCTTTATTCTTTAACATATGTCATTCTTTCTGGAATTTTTCAGATGTGTTATTCGTTGAAGTGCGATTGAATAAATTTGTGTTTGTAATAATTTATATTTATCTTTGAACATATTGTTCATGAAACGTGAAACTACTAAACTTAAAAGAATTGGTTCTTGTTTAATAAATATAAGTTTAAAAGATCATAGAAACCATATTTCTTTTTATAAATAATTCGTTTCGGGGATATTTTGAAACTTTTCAAGAATTTAATGTGATATTAAGATCTGTAATATTGAAAATTGTTTCAAGGTTATGAATGATAGGCTGACTCCAGCCATAAGGATAGAATAATAACAAATTGGTTTAATTTAAGTATAAAAAGGAAAATTATCGAAAATATCAGAATTATGGTTTTAAAATTAAATATCAATTAAAAATAAAAATCAATCGATTCTTCTTGAACATTTCATACTCTGCCAAGGGGACAATTGAAATGTGAAAGATGAAACAAATCAGTCGATGCAAATCTTTCTGAATTGTTGAATGCTGAAGAAGTTCTCAAGCTTATATATCGAATTTTTATCCTTTTGATGATATTTAATAATAAAGCAAAGGAATTGCCTGTATCTGTAAGTGTTGTCGCTTTCTGCATTTCAACTGTATTTTTCTACTTACTTAATGATTTCTTTTCTTTTTTTGTTGAATAAAATGATTTTATTTCTTATCGAGATTAATGCACTTCTTTCATATACTCAACTAATGATTTCCATACGTGTTTCCTTAATTTTATGTTTCTTTCTTCAAATTTTAACAATATATTTGACTTATTATATTTATAAATATATTTATATCTAAAAGTATAATAAAGAAACCAAATGACATTTAAAAATAATCTTACGTGACACACTTTATTAAATAAAAAGAAATAAAATTATTTATATTAATTTATTGTTTAAGAACAAAGCAATGAAAAGCACTAAACCAGATGAAAAATTTTTATTGATGGTGTTAGTTTATTAAAAGTTTAAACATGCCATTAATCTGCTTTACTTTTGATTATGCAGTTTTATTTATTAAAATATTTCTTCTCAAAGATGGATACCGTTTAATTTCTTAAAATTATGACAAATATGTATTATTATAATATTTTTTTGGATTGATTGTATTAGTATGAAGTTTTCTCAATCCGAGATCCCCAACCAATAACAACAGAAGATCACTGTGGCTAAAACATATGGAAAAAGAAGGAATATATTTGAAAAAATCAGTTTCATTCAGGATGAAAATATGGCAGATTATAGCTTCCAGAGTACATACTGTAGAGAGAGTATACTGTAAGAGAATTTCAAAACACTGAGTAATGGGAAAAAACCCGTTTCATTCCATGAATGTTCTAAAATAGAATTTAAAGCGAAAAAACAAAAACATATTTCAGATGTGCTGAAGAATATTACTTATAGATACTGGTAACAGAAAAATAATCATTACATTAATTAAATTGTAACAAAGAGGTTCGTTGATTTTAACTTCTAGTCAGTTCAAAGAATCAGACTCTGAAGAGAGAATAAGGGTCTTGTGAACGTCTCCGTTTTATTAATTCCCTTACAAATTATGACACCACATGGAACTTCCAGAAGATTACCATCTCTCAGTTTCTAACAGAAAAATCAATTCTCTGCCCTAACCCTAATTTTTGCATTTCTTTGACGCTTAATTCTCTTACCGATTGTGGGAGAGGGAATTTTAATTCCTCCTTTCACTATTCCTTAATATAACTGTAATCTTTTGTGATTTCTGCAGATAATGCTTCTTTACGACTGTTAAGAGAAATGGTATTATAGAATTTCCAAATGTCAAATGATTAGTGAAAATGTATATATTTTCAATATTCATTTTTTGATCATGTGGCATGCTATTAAAAATGTCTACTTTTGAATGGTGTCAAGTAATTGTTATTCTTTTTAGATGTTGATTTTGTAATAGGTTTGGTTACACAGCTGTCATGGAAATATTGCATTTTAAGTATAAAATATATGACATGCTGGCAAGATTTGCATAAATGAACTTTTTTGATTAACTATGAAAAAATAAAATGGGATTCCAAACTGAATGCTTGAGAAACTTCAAGAATTATTTTTCAATAGTACCTTCAATTAAGTTGGACCAAACTATAATGCCGATTTAATTTTAAATAACAACCAACTTAATTTACAAATATTTTCTTATATATTTTCTTGATATCCAGTTGCAGACAAAACAATTATGAATTAATAAATCCTTACAGGAATTTTAGATTTCTTTTTATAGTAAATGAATGATGTCATTTTAGTTAATGAAATTAATGAATTTCATTTTTCCAAATATGATTTTGATTAGCTTATGATAATTTCAAGTTTTACAAAAAACATATGTAGTAACATTTATTTCACATTCACTATTGGAAAATCGTTTTAATATATAATATTTCAGCAAAAATTTATTTTTTTTGCTATGTATTTTTTTTATTAATTTATTTTTCGCTTAGTGTGGTTGTATATGTTGAAGAGGCATCAAGTTTGTAATCAAAACAAGAACTACTAAAATATTTTGTGGCAGTTTTTTTATTCGGAAAAATTGTACGTTTCATTATTCAACAAACTTACAAATACATTTCAATTATAACAAATACTAAAGTTGAAAAATTGAAAAAACGTAAAAGCATTGATAAACCCTTATCATTAAACTGACTTACATACTTGTTCATGAACAGAGGACCATCCTTATAAGTCTTTAATAACTTTGTTGCATTTAATTTTAAACTATTGCTTATTTTCTTTTAATATTTAAATCTGATTTAAAGAAGATCTTATTTTTTTAAAAAAATAAGAAAGAAAACTACAACAAAAATAAAGACAAAATATTCTATGTCTATTTATTTCCAACTTAAAATTCACATTTAAAATTCCAAACATATTTGTTTATACAAATATGTTTAAAGCAGACGATCATTTCACTAGATTTTTTTTTTGGTTATGACGTATGATTATTCCCGTACTTTACTTTCAAGAACTACATTCTGTTTTTATTTCTAAATTGATTTTTATGCTATCATTTAAAAGTCGCATTTTTATTTTTAAACCCTTTTCCAATTCATATGCGCGAATACTTAACTTCCATTAATTCTATTATTTACTTAATTTCAAAATAAAAAAAAATCTGAAAGTCGCAAGATTATTAATTAATAATCATTAAGATGATAAACATAATTATAATTAGTACTTTGTAATATCAGATTAATAAAACAAAATGGACGTGATGTTTTGAAAAGATAAAAGCAAAAGAACGATTCCAATTAACAGGGAAGCATTTTACTTGGGACAAAGAATGACTAATTAGATTGCTAACTCACCAGAACATTAAGACTTTTGTCTTTTATGTATATTATTTCCAATCTTAATATTTTCGCCTTTCAAATACGTCATAAAAACAATTAAAGATATATACATTTGCTTTGAGTTTACTAATTAATAAATTTTATTTGTTATTATACGATTCTTGCATTAAAATTGTTACAACTTTCATCTTTTGTATAAAAATAGTCTATTGAGGGAGATATTACTGAAAAATTGTTTTTAACTTAAGACAGTCAGCCGAATTAAATATATATATAAATTTAAAGAAACGTATAATTTAATCAAAGAATTTGATTTAGTTTCCAAGTTTTGAAAACGGATTATACTCTTTGTACGAGGAGGGATTAAAAAAAGTAGTACAAGCAGCAGTATTTGGAAATTAGAAATTGTTGATGGAAATATTGTTACGCAGAGGGGATGCAAATGGCTCTAGTTGTCTTATACCGGTCGTTGGAGCTGATAGTGTTAATGCTCAGACGTAAAACGTAATGCCAAGACGTCTAGAGAAATAGTCACACACAGAAGTGTGAGCCGTAATACGATTTTTATGGGGAGAGAGTTTGTCCCCATCTGGCATTCACAGATAAATCGTTGTAAAGTAAGGGAACAGAGCAATGAGTTGATAATAAGCGGCAAGATGGGGTTTTTTTGAAGTGGGGTAGAGAGATTGTTGGAAACGTTTAAGTGCTAAGTTTGGACCCAATCCCCATACAACTCCGATCTGGCACCCAGTGACTATTTCCTTTTCCCAACATTGAAGAAACACTTATCTGAAACATGGTTCATATCAGACGGTAATGTTCAGAAACAGTGCCAAGAACTCTCTCAATATCCAGGAACCTGGTTATTGCCAAGACGGGTTAAACAAATTGGTCCAGAGGTGTGATAAATGAATCAACAGGCTTTGTGATTAGGTAGAGAAGTGACTACCACATATGTTTCTTAATTACCATTTGTATTTTGTGTCTATTGTTAACAAAGCATTTCAACTTTTTTTTGGATCAGCCCTTGTAATATGTCGGATCATTATTTTTAGTAAGTAAATGACACTGACAGTATTTGTTATGATCAAATCTAGGTTAGCATAAATAATTATTGATTAATATTCTAAACTAAGGATTCTTATTTTCTTGTATCGTGAATAATTACTGCAATATACAGATAACAATTTTAATTATATATTTCAATGATATTGGAAAATTTTAAAAAAGAGAGTGTTAGACCTACTCGATTAATTTCAAGACTAATTTCTATGCTCTTTGTAATTTTTATAATATATTGTTAAATATTTTACAAAAATGAGATATTAAATTTTATAGTAAAAGAAAAAACGGTAGACAACACTAAAATATGAAAAAAGAGCAATATAATTTTTTTGTTTGATTGAAAACTCATCTGTTTGAATAAAAGTGTTAAAAACTTTTCCTCTTTAAATCTTTTTTCACCAGAAATATAATATACATTGATATTAAACGAAAATTTCATTGAGGAAAAGGCAATACAAAGACAAATGCAACTGTGGGATATCTTGACATGCAATTCTTTTTCTTGTTCATAAACTGGTATACTTAAATATTGCTATTCAAACTGGAAAAATATTTGAGCCAAATCTTTCGAACACTATTTATAGAGTATACTTAACGGAAATATCAATATAAAACCTCCTATGCCATTCTCCTTTTTTAAGGTATCTAGCAAGATTCGGAAATAAATCAATAAAATGTTTAAGATTTTAGAGTACATATTTTATTTATTATCTTATTTATTTAAAGATATCTATTTTTATATTTATTCTAATTCTTACTTATTTAGTATGTTATTTATTTAAAATTTTTCGTACCAAATAAATGAAATAGTCAGTTATAAGAAAAAAATGTATATAACTTTGCTTGGTTCCTTCCGAGAGGCTTAATGTACGTACAAGCAAAAAACCAAGAGAAAAACAGAGGAAAATATTTTCATGGAATATTTTAGACTATGATTTTGATAGGGACTTCTTTACACGTGTCGCTTAAGGTAAAAGAATTATAGGTATTTTTTAAATAATTTGTTTCGATTGACATATTTTAACCCTTCGTGAACAGATTTTAACCCTTCGGAGCGTGAGAACTGCTGCTTAAAGCATTTTTACATTTTTAGGCAAAATTACATTTTTAAAAAATGTAGAATTTGATCAGGAAATAAGAACATTTCAGAATGAAGTCAATATGGGTTCAATTAAGATAAAAATTAAAACACTATTTAGGATTAAATTTAGAGATATTATTACATATATAAAGATAAATGAATTTTATGCTTATGTGATAATAAATATAAATAAACAGAATCTGAAAAGACTAGTACATTATAAATAAGAAAACAACCAATACGAATAATTTAAATTATTTATTAACAATATACAATCCAAAAAACATACAATAACAATAAAAATATACAACCCGTAAAATTAAACTGTTAAATTCATTTCCCGGTTGCGATTCTAGATTGTTTTTTTTTTGTTGCTTATTACACTACTTCATAGGAAGTATCAAATATTATACAATAACGAAACATTCGATTTTTTAAAGCTGTATTTAGTTTTGTATCGAAATTCACCATATAATACTGATATTCTCAAATTTTGGTCTTTCACGACATGATATTCGAATAAAGAATAAAAACGTAAATTAGAAACAGATGAACAAAATTGAAGATTTTCAGATTTTTGTTTTAATCTTATATATACAGTCTTGGAGAAAATCTAAGATATTTGAAACTAAAGTTGAAAATAAGCAAATATTTATGAAATAAAAGATCATGTAAAATTTTATCATGTGTCAGTGAAGGGTTTAAAATATATTCTTCTAATCACAAAATGTTTGTTAAAAATGTGTGAATGCAAACCATCCATTAGATTTAATCAGTAGTTTAATTTTAGATTATGGTACCATTTCCATAACCAAGTTTTGGAAGTTACTGTTCGCGAAATGGATGCCACCGGAAATTCCAATTTCCCATTCCGAAAATTCAATTTTCTTTTTGCAGGGTTGTTATTTGAAATTTTTAGAACTGCGATATTTGACAACTTATCCTTCGAAAAAAAATTCAATGCAGTATTTATAGTATGATGAAAAATGTTAAAATAGTCAAGAAATATCTCTGCACAACTGCAATTATAAAGGAATTTCATTTGGATAAAGATTTTTTTAATTACTTTCAAGTCCTATTCATATCTTTTTGACCTAGAAAATCTACTTTGAGAAATAAAACATCTGAAGGGGCCCAAAAGATAGTTTCAAACCATTGATAAGAAATGTTTTAAATAAGTTTTAAAATGTCAACAAAGAACAAAGTCAAATCAACAAATCAATGTCAACAAAGAACAAAGTCAAATCAACAAATCAATGCCAAAAAAGAATTTAAAAAAACAATAATTGAATGGCCAGGACCCAGAAAATATTTTATTGAATAAGACTGAATATCTCTTCCAATTAAAATTGTACCCATAAAGTGTATCCACCCGAAAACATCCTTTAATTGATTGAAGATATAACTTTTATACTTTTATAAAAGTTATATCTTCTGTTCTTTTAAGATATAACTTTTATAAAAGTATTTCAACGTTAGTATTACATTTTATCAAACTTTTTTATTTATTTTTTCTTTCCCTGCTTGTGAATAAAATCACACATTCAGCGGATTTTGTAAAATTTTCAGAGTTCTCATTAAAAGGAGGCTGTATTCTATCTTTTATGGTGATAAGTAAGATAATTTATAAACATGGGTTATTGTAGGAACTTTATTTGCTATTACATAAAATTTTATGTTTGAGTTAAAGCATATCCTTCGTATTAGGATTTTAAAACGCCTTTAAAGGCTGTTAAAACAATCTTTCTTGACCGGAACCAATTTCAACACAAATTTTAAATGTCTGTTTATAGAGTAAAACAGTTATTGAAAGCACTTTTTATTATAATAAGAGTAGAATTTTTATTTTTTATCCAAATTTGAAAAAAAAGAACATTAAGATATCATGAACAAGGATGATGACCGATTAAAATAGCTATTTCTCTTACTTATCCAGCATTTTTTATTTTAATTTCGAAATACTAGAAAATAATTTTTACTAATTAGAATTTCACAGTTCACAGAATTAACTGGATTAGCATTTGAGAGATAATTTTATGAAAGGGTTTTAAAAATAATGAATATCTTAAACAACTATTTACACCTGATTTTTTTTGTTGTTAAATGAATGAATTTTATTTATGGAGAATGATTTTAATTAATTTATACATCTTTTCAAAACCCCTGAATGTTACTATGCAAGATGTTATAATTGTAAAATTGATAATATTTTAGCTTATCAGGATAGTGCTATCACTCTTTAATAATAGCTTTGAAAGATGAGCTCCTATAAATAGTATAAATTTATCACAAAATCCATGTTTCTTAAACTTAATTATATACCTTATTTGCAGATGTAAATTAAAAATACCTTTTTCAAACACTAAAATGCGTTCAGAATTAAAATTTTTTTATTTTAATAAATATTTGCAGTTTTCAGGTTTGTGGCTACTTTAAACAGCATTTCTTTATATTTAAATACCAACTAGGAAATATATTATTTTATGCGGGAAACTAAGTTTTTATCTGATTTCATAAAAAGTCAAAATATTTATTCATATAAAAATCTACCTCAAAAATTTATATTAGTTAAAATACATTTTTCGGCAAATGTTTACAAACTGCATCAACAACTGCATCCACAATTTTTTTTATTTAAAAAAAAAATCTCCCTCATTATGCAATATCTGATAAAAAACAAATATTTTTTTGTGAATCTAAATATGTTCTTGCCATGTGTTGCTTTTTCTGATTTTTAAAAAATATATATACAATATTAGTATGAAAGGATTGTTAAATTTTTAAATATGTAGCCCTTCACTTTGAAGTTACAACTATTCTCTCTCTCTCTCTCTCTCTCTCTGTGTGTGTGTGTTGTCAAATAAATTTATCATACAGGAAAAAGCTACTAGACATTTTTTTTCGTATACTGAATATCGTAATTGTCAAAAACTTCGACACTTCTAGATTTGAAAAGAAAATGTTGGATATTAACTTATGTTTTTCCGTACCTATCAATAAAGAACATCAAAAATGTTTGAGCCAAGTGACAGGGTCCTGGCAAGATACCTTGAGACAAGGTACTGGTTGATGATAATGACTTTGTGGAACTTTTCGTTTCAGGACATCATCCATAGATTTCTGATGAGCTTCGAAAAGAAGTTGCCATTGAGCTCAATAACTCCAATATGTACAGAGCAAGATTGATAAAATATGGTTCACAACTTCGCAATTCTGGATTTGTATCGAAGCAATCCAACAAGAGCTCAGAAAAATTGAGAATTTTGCTCAGATTTTGAAGCATTGATATATTTTGGACGTATTTTTGGCTGCTGATTAAAATCAAAATCTGATATGAAACTGCAGTAGTAATCATAAGATCATACACCGATCAAACTTCATGTAATGGATGGACTTTGATATGAGGAAAAGGAGCAATATAATCGATATTTAGGCATTTAACTTTGGGTAAAATTCTTATTCAAAATACTATTCATGAATGCTATTAAACTCGATTTAACACATAGATAACCATTCCTGTATTCCCATTGTATATTGAATTTTTATCATGTAAGAACATAATCCTGTTTTCGCTAGGGGTTTTTGAATAATTGAAGACAACAAATAATTGCAGCTCAAAATCACGTAATGAATAAAGCATAAATGGCAATATTCATCTGAATTTTTTAATCTTACATATTTTACCCTCACTTAACAGCATTGCATTATTATTATGTATGTTTCGTTGAATGCAGATGCGATTTTAATGGTTCACCACCTTTTACCAGCATAACTTTATTATTACGCATGCTTTTTAAAAGTAGATACGTTTTTAAAAGGTTGGAGTAGAATTATTACATAATAGCTTTTATTGTCATAGAATTCATATTGTCATTCGATGATTAATAATTTAATTTGTATATGTTAAAAAAATTTACTCGGGTTTAAAAACAGGTTTTATAAAAGTATTTTTACTTCCCCTTCCCCCAATGAAGAAATATCACTTTATTTATTTCAGAATTTATATATATATATATATATATATATATATATAGAGAGAGAGAGAGAGAGAGAGAGCGAGTGAGATGGATAGAGAAGTCTTGTGTTTGTTTCAAATCAGTTTAAACTGGTTAAGGACTTGAATGAATTCAGATAAATAATGATTTCAAATATAAACTTTTCACATGATGACTTGAAATTTCCTATTGTAGATTTCATTTTTACTTTTTTTAAAATCAAACTATTAAACCCAAAGTATTCGGACATTAGAGCTCCATAGTATAATAAGCATTGCAACTGATCGACTAAAAGTAGAATATTTTCTGTTTCTCTTTTCTTTTCACATTGACATTTTGGTTCACTTATAAATTTTGATACTACTCGTTTTTAATGGTGACGAAAGAGAGTGAAAAGTGAAAAATCGCAAAATTATAAAAACATACTCAAGTGCTTTATTATTTATTATGAAAAATATTAAGCTTGTATATCATATGCTATATAGTTTGAAGATATAAATACAGAATAGCCGTTTTTTTCGGCTAAATTTGTCACCGTTACAACTGAAAGTACCTAAATTTTCATAATTTTAAAGTTAAATTCTACAGGACTGAGCTTGCAAACACTGGTATTTAAAAATTCAATCGATTTTGTTCCAAGCCAATTTTGAGTGATTTCTTTCTTTTCATGAAATCTCTTTTCGTCATCAAAAGCATTGATGATTTTTTTAATCCAGGAAAAATGTATTTCATAGATGCTCGAGTAACACAGATGTAGTTGATATTGCATAACTCAAGATACAAAAAAAAAGAAAACGGTTTTTTTTTAGATTCTCTATAAATAAAATCTATAATTCCAACTGTCTTATTTCTTTGCATGTTTTTTTTCCCAGAGTTTGATTCTTTTTTGATAGAAATAGATTCAGTGTTGAGAGCACAGAGCATTTTTCTTTCAATTGTTTTAGAATTTTTTTTCCGTTTGATTGTAAAAAAGAAACTGAATTTTTTTTTCCAAACTTTTTTAGGTTTATTTTAAATGTAGCTGACTGAAGGGGAAAAGAAGGATAATGATTTTTTCAGGTAAGTTTTATGAAGTTGACTGAAAACATTGGATGAAAAATTAGTATGACATTCAATCTAATTTGAATATTATGTTTTTCTTTCATAAAAATTCACGTTACACATTTTTTCAGAGTTTATTTACAATATCTTTTTCCTTTCATTTCTTAATTTATTAATATTCGTAAATGATTTTAAAAATATAATTTTCAACGTAATTCTCATAATTCCTAAATGAAATAAAATAGTTTTATTATAAGTATTTCAAAAATATGCATTTCACTAAACAAATCATCGTTCGTCATATATTATTTTAATTAGATAAGATTTCTTTACAACACTTTCAAACACCTGTTATTTATAAAAGCTCTCAGAATAAGTTTAGAACTTTCACAAAAAGATTAATTGACCTCATGAATTCGAAAAATCAAACGTTTAACTTTTTTCTTCGAAATATATTAATCTTTTTTTCTGTATTTTCAATCATTGTTACAGCCTGACAATAATTTTAAAATCAATTTTACGTGATTTTTAAACCTTAATTACTTAATATTTTTTTACATTTTTTTATAAGAATATATCATAAAAGCGGGTAAATTTCTAGAAAGAGAAAACGAAATTTAATTCCGAATTATATTTAACGATTTATAAATATTATCAAATTCTTAGCTCATAATAGTATTTTTTTTCATACTTTTTTATTTATTAATGCTTATTTTTGGCCAATTATTCTTTTGATTCCTCTTTATACATTCTTTTCATGAAATATTTTTTCATGATTTGCTTTGAGCCAAATTTTATTAAAACTCTTTAGATACTAATTTCTATATAATTTCAAATAAACACCTTTAAACCATAGAATGTTTTGCATAATATTGACTTTTTAATAATCCTTCATAAAGAAGTTAAATATTAATTAGGAAGAACCAGAAATCTTAATTCATGAGTGCTTTATATACGATTACTTTGCTTTGTAGCCCATTAGAATATAAATTTAATGCCACTGAAACCATTTTAGCGAAATTAAATTAAGCTCCGTTCTCTTCATAGTTTTAATTTTTATTTACGCCTCAATTCTCGCAGTTATATAAAAAAAGGTTCATATATGAAGTGAAAAGAAGAGGGAGAAATTAATGAAAAATATTTCTGAGATAAATTTTTAATTAGTCATTAAGTATCCAAACCCTGCTTACTTCTATGTGTTTTAATTATTCTATTATTCAAGTAAGAACCAAAATTTTATACTAGACTCGATTTCTAAATAAATTTAAAAATCACCTGTTGAAAAAATAGTTTAATGAAACTCACACTTTTCAATGCATAATGAAATATTATCGAGTTTTAACATTAAACTTTCTGTTGCTCACAGAGTTTTAAAATTTTGAACCTTCTTAATAAGAATAAGAATTATAAAAAAATCAGTTCAGAATCAATGTATCCTGAAAGACGAATTCAATATGCTTTATTATTTGGGTATAAACATTATTTTTTATCTTTTTAATACATAAATATACATAAGGGAAATTCTTACATCGAAGTGAAATGCAAATGTATTATACGTTGTAGTAAATAATCGGTAATAATATACAAGATTATTTACTAAGATTTTTTATAAAAGAATACGATGATTGAGCCTTTTCCAAAGTTAATTTTTCTCTTATGTTGGATTTAGTATAATTTGATGAATTCTATGGATAAATTTAAAGAAATAATAATAAATATCATTAGGATGCAAAATAGCTTAAAACATGTTGTGGCAAACCTCCTTTAATGGAGGGGAGAAGGGATCAAAAACATTTTTATGAAGGGTATGGTGTAAAGTAAAGCAAAAAGACCAATAATGCATGTTTTATTACATTTATTTGTTGGTGTGGTGGCCTGGTGGTAAGGTCTCGGCTCGTGAGCCCTATATTTCAGATTCGATACCAAATTCCACCACAGAACCGTCATATAATGGGGTCTGTTAAATCCATCTGAAGCGAACGTCTTCCAGCTGGTGTGATGCGATGTAGAGATGCAAGCTCAGGTGTCGTCCTCGTCATCTGATTGCGGTTCAAAGTTACGAGGTCCGTCCCAAAATATCCCTAGTGTTGCTTCACAATGGAACGTTAATATAACTAAACTATAACATTTATTTAATTAAATGTATCATTAGAAGGCAGACAACACATTACCGTACATCGCTGAAAAAAGGACGGCTGAAATACTATAGGAATTGCGTTAATTTCTGGCCGTAAAAGACATTGTGAAAACAAAACCGATTGAATAATGATTGCCAGACTTGTTCAAATATACCCAATATGCTCACGATGCCTACTAGAAGAGACAGCAATCATAATATAAGAGTAGTGAAATCTATATAAACAAAAATTAATGTTTCTCTGTACGTCTCTTATGCGCTGTCGTACTGCTCATCCTAATCCGATAAAACTTCCACTACTTATTATTTGCCACTTACAGAGTGGTTATAGGCATAACACAAAGTATAAAAATTATTCTCGGATCGATTTAGTCCATCTATTAACTAAGGATTAACCATCAAATAACTCGCCAAGGAGACACAACAGATTCAGTAAAGATCTTAGATTCAACCTAGAGGTTAATATTTCGTAGCTATTGTATGTAAATACAATTACAAGTCTTTCTCTGAGGTAATAGTTTTATTAGAGAGTGTGCTAGAAAGTAGTTTTTAGAGACCTATCGTATAAGTTTGAAATTTCAACTATATTTAATAAAATTTTAAGTTTTTCAGCAGGAACCTTTCAGAATATTACAGTAAAAATAATTTTGCATAATCTCAGTTTTTAAAAAAATATCTTTTCAACTATACTAAAGATTTTATAGTATAAGCCTATTTTCTATGTTTAATCAACTTTAAAAAATATTTTAATCACACTTTTTTTATCATTAAACTTGTGATTTGTGAACAAATATTAAACTTATCACGAGATACGATAAATAGTTTCTTTAATTACCATTCTAAAAGAACACCAAGCATTACAATTCTATGGGAATATACAAGTCTAATACAAAAAATTAATATTTGTTTGTTGAATAGAATAATTAAAATAGAATAAATTCTATTTATGCTTCTCTTTTATATGTCCTTCAATTTCAATGAATGTATTCATTATCGACAAGAAAATAAATGCCATTCTTATAATCATTCTTAATTAAACAAGATAAATATTTCGAATTCCAAACGATATTTCCAATATTATTTCTTCTGTGGCAGCAACGCACCAAGTACCAGCTAGTATCTTATATGAGCCACATAGTTTGGAGCTCATAGGCACTTCCGAATGCTGCAATGCCCGCTGATAAATATCTTTTTATAACAGTTGTTTTTTTATTTTTCATTACAAATAACAATTTTCTTATGAGAAGGTTTCTTCTTCTATACCTAATCGATGTTTTCGTTAAGGTGAACTAGCCTCTCAACTTTCACAATTAATATGTTATTTTGAACCATTTGATACCTAGTATCGTTCAAATAGATTTGTAAGTCGAATTCATTACCTTTCTATATTTTTTTTTCATTTTAAATCTAAGTCAGGTTGAGGCAGCTATTATATTCTATATTTATTTTTACTCAAAAGCATTGTTGCAATTCATTTTTACCAAAGTGAGGTGTGTTTAAGAGAGATAATAAAAAAATTACGGTCTTGTAAAAATATATCCCTATTTTGCTTTTAACAAAAAAACAATATATAATTTGAAGTTTCAGTTCAATTCCAAATATTAAAATATATCTAAATAATTTCACTCTACTTAAATTTTCAAAATCGAAAGCCAGCTCAACACACTTAAATCCGTGTGTTGTTTTTAATAAAAAAAACATATAATTCAATTCATTTTCAAATACCAGGATCATCTAAGTATTCTGACTCTAGTTTATATTTGAAGAAATGGATATAAGATCAACTTAATAAAAAATAAACGATTGAAGAAACTACTGCAAATAGCTGTTTTATTGCCAAAACATATGTGCATTGTACACTCCATCGAAAGTCCCAACTCACGTCAACATTTATTAAAAATTCGAACACTATTTCATTTAATGTTAAGATATTTTTTATTTTATTAAACTAAACTACTATTTTTTTGTATTTCATGCCTTGCATTTTATATAAAATAAAAGTTTATAATTACGCGTAGTAAAAATCAAGTAAAAGCCTTTGTTTCAGATCTTTTAGAAGAATCGAAGTTAATATAGTTTACGATCGCGTTTGGTCACAGATGTCTTTATAATATTCTGGATGATAACTCTTATTTCAGTCCTAAAATGCCTAAGTTCTATAGGAAATGAACACACACACACGCACATATATATATATATTCAAATGCTATTAGTATGTGCTACTAAGGAAAGTATTTTACACTAAATTTATAATTAAATATATGCAAGAAGTTTCCTTTTTTAGATTTATAGTGGAATTTAATGATCAATAAGAATAACAATTATATACTAACCTCACCCGGTTATATATTGAGAAAAAGAAAAGCTTTATTGAACTTTAGATCTAAACCGTTCCTTTGAAACAATAATGATATATATATATATATATATATATATATATATATATATATATATAATGATTAACTGAACTTTCAAGTTTGATTTTGCTGACAAAACTAGGTTCATCCTTTAGGAAAATTGGTTTATTGTCAATTTTAAAGTGAAGATCAATTCATAAACAAAACGAGAATTTTCTTTTAATAGTGATTATATAATTTACATTTTCAATAATTACAAAATTTTGGACAACGAGCATGTTTCAAACAGATTTACAAGGATTTTATCTTTGGCGAAGGTTCAATTAAAAAGATTTTTCGAATAATAAATGGATATTTGCTTCCTCTTATACAAAAAATATTTTAATTAACAAAAAGATTCTTTTTCTCCCATATTTATGCATTTTTAGACTTCTTTGAATTAAAAATACATTGTTCTTTCTATGTGTTGCTCTGCCTATTTGTCATTATGATAAATCAATAACGCTTAAAGTCAGATCGAAACCTTTTAATCGCATCATACAGTGACCCTAGATGAACATTGTATAGTAGCAAAACCTCCTTGAATTATATATATATATATATATATTTGTGCTGTTTTGTCTGTCTGTCAATATTATAATTCAATAACACTTTAAACCAAAAAGAAACATTTTAGTTACACCACACTGTGGCCATAGCTTAGCCTGAAATACAAAATGTAGAAAGCTATAGTCTGTGTATTTTCTGTAGGTGCTTGAAAATTACATTTCATCTTGAGTTACTGGTAATAATGCGGTTGAACGTGTGACCTCAAAACAAGCTGCAGAAAATACATAGACTATAGATGAATGCCATTTGTAGAGTTTTTTTTTTTAAATTTAAAACATTAATCGAATCATATTTTGAATCTACACAGTCGGGTGGTGCATGAAAATTAATGTGAATTTTTAAATATGCAATTAAATAATATCTAGTATGTGCTCCTGCTACTAAAATTGGTCAAATTTGGAATTAATCAATTGAAATAAAGTGTACCGAATGCGAATTCATACGAAAGTGTACCGAATGTGTCCTTGTATAACAAAGCAAAAACGCTGATTTACGAAATTCTGAAAATAAAAAAAATATCACTCGTTACACACAACGCAGTTGTTACAACAATAAATGTTTATAGTCAAATTGCTTATAGTCAACTCGTTACAACAACAATTGCTTATAATCAAATTTTATGAGGGGAAGGGAGACGGAACAAAATCTTGAAGGATTTTACAGAACTCTTTCATGGAAATCATTTTCGCTAGATTTTTTTTTCGCTGGGAGGGGTTAGGCTCTCCGGTAATGTGGATAAATAATTGCTTGTTCTCTGTGTTAATACTGATATAAGTTTCTGTTTCAAAAAACTTTTTCTAACGTTTAGTTACCTGAGAGCGCTATATCAGTAGATCAAATGCTACGTCGACGTAAAAGCTACTGAGCTAATGTTCAAAAGTTTATTAGAATTAGAATTTTTATCTAACCTATTCGTCTACTATAAAAGTTTTTTGTCCTTTGTATAAACAATCCTTATTGCAAATGGGATGTAATAGAATTGAGATTGTACTACAAGGACAATTAAATATAAGGAATAAGCATGTTTATCTAAAAACTGTTTGAAGAAATTTGAAACTGGATTATATATCGTCTTGATTTATTTAGAAATTTTTTAACGAAAATTATGTTATCCCTTACGACATCAATTTACTAAAAAAACTTAGGTAATTATTATTTGTTAGTATTTTAAATAGTGTTTCTATTTAAAATACTATCTTTTAAAATAGAAATACAGGATTTACACTTGAAGCAAGTAATGATATGGGTAACAATTCATGTCAAATATTTTTAGTTTGATAATTCTCCTTATTAAAGATTTATATAAAATTTCTCAACTATTCTAAGTGATTATTTTAAAATCAAAAGGTTGGCAGGAGGTTAGTTGGTAGGTAGTTTCAATTACTCAAGATTGCAGGAAACCGATGATAGCACCAAGATCTAGCTCTATATTGCAATAAACTGAGACAAACAGCTCCATCGCTTGAGTTAAAGCGAGAACTAACGGTTGGAGCTGTATTTTTTTGGCACCAAACGAACAAATTTTTGTTTTACAATATGATAGTGCACGTAAATCCAAATTCCCCTTATTGGAGCTACATCTTTTTTACTACAAACCTTCAATTACATCTCTTGTATCATCATTATATAATGGGATAGTTGAAAGTTTCGTTTTTTAAAAGGATATTTAGCTGTATTATACATAATTCAATTTAATAATATACCTGAGATCTTCTTTCCAGTAAATATTTTTATAAAGCTTCTTATAAGATATATCTTATTTTAAGTCGATTATATTTTATTATAATACTTTTTAATATATAGAATCACCCAATTTTTTAGGGCAGGATATCCCAATTTTTATATATTGTGACTCCCTTTTTCATAAATGGAATTTAAATTCTCCTATTTTAGGTTCTGAATTGTTAAAGAAAATATCAATGAACGCTCTTTCCAAAAGAGACCTAATGGACTAAAAATATTTATTAAGAATAAAGAATATTTATTGTTATAACCAGCGGTATATATAATATACATATATATAGCGTCTATTCTCCATACCTGCTCCTAGAATAGCACTCTGAGACAGATAATTTATATAGTTCCCAAGTTACCTTTCTGGAAGTAGTAAGACTTCCCTATTCCTGATAGTTCTCTAACTTGAAAGCATATGATATTTTATTCTTTCATGTTAAGTATGTATGTGTAATGTGATGTTTTGCATAGTTTTTGATGTGAAATCTATAAGAAATTTCAATATATGAAACTCGAAAGCCGGTGTTTTCAGCTGCACAATATTATAAATAGCTCTTCAATACATTATTGAATACAAATTTTTTAAAATAAAGTTTTAGTGTGTGGCTTCATTAATAAGCCCAAAACATTTATTTCAAATTGTGAAAATATATTTATTATAAGTTCCATATTTTTATTGTAATACAGCAAAAACTGATTCGCAATTACAAGTAGATCCTGATTCATAATTTAGGAATCTCTAATTTAGAAATTTCTGGCATAATAATTCTAGAAAAGAATAGTTTCCTTAATAAATTTTTCGATAGGAATTTTAGAAAAAATTTACAAAAAAATATTCTGAAAAGTTATCATATATGCGGTTATTTGCTGGATCATTCTAATGATTTTTATAATAAAATGTGATCTTTAACAAGAAATTATCAAAAATGCTGTTATTTTGGAACTAATCAAACGCCTTTAGTAATTAAAATAAAATCTTTATCGATAAAAATTTCAATAATTTCAATAATGCTATTATTTTTTGAACCATTCTAATGTTTTTAATATAAAAAATATGCAATTTATAGATGAAAATTTATCAAAAATGCTATCGTTTGAACCAATCTAATAATAATATTCTGCTTCTTAACGAAGAATAGTTATCAAGAGTACTGCTCATTGCTTAGTTAGTTATTAAATATTTATGAAATTTCACATATTGTAATAATGATAATGCAAATTTAAATGAGTTAATTATTCATTTTAATTCTTAATTTTAATTAGAGTAATACTGTAATTTTTATAAACAACTTCAGTCCAAAATTTAAGTATTAATAATTTAAAAGGAATGAAAGAAGTATGAATTAATTATTATAACGAATCAAAATAATGAAATACATTTTAAAATAATTTGATATAAAATCTTATAAATGATTATCATTCCATGGTTAGTATTTTTGCCAAATTCTTGTTAAACACGAACATGAGAGCTTTCGTGTGATGCAAACATGATCTCGAATCTTCTTAGGCTTCAAATATTGCTTTTTTTTTAAGAATACATTACAATTCAAGTATTTCACATAAATAGGAATACAAAAGTTTGCACAAGTAAATATAAATAATTATAAGGCAAATATATAAATGAACACAAAAGAGAAATAAGAATGTTAAATACAATATTTAAAAGGATAAACAAAAATGCAAGCCCATATTTAATGTTTACACCATAAAAACTGCCGAACATGAACATGAACTAATTAAAGATTCATGTTGGTTTCGGGAAGGTATGAAATCGTTAAGAAGCTAATTGCAAAGCAACTATCTTGGTTTTTTTTTACATTTCATATCTAGAGCAAGAATTTCTTTAATTGCAGTATAATGGAATTGTCTAATTTCTCTGAAAATATTATATACTACTCTAGAGAAGGAGTATTTGAAGGTAAATATCTTCATAACTTTTCAAATGTTCATATTCATTCATTTTATAGACGTAATTCATATTAATTATTTTTGCATATTGGTACATGATTATATATTTGACATATTATCAAAATAATTAAACGAAAAATATTAAATACTAAAATGTTGCTATTATTTCCAGGGCTAGAATATTTCCAAATTCCAGGGAAATACATCATTGATATTTCAATTTATGTTTTATGTCATAACCGTTTATCATTAAAAACAAAATATACAAAAATTGTTCCACATTTTCAATTTACATTTATTTTCTTCGTTTTTAAATTTATTTTTCAAACACTTTCTGAAAAAATATTGGCAACAAAATAATGGTCTTCAAAAGTTTCTTTTAAAAAACAAATTTCTTTTTCTTAATATATCTTGAGGGTTTCTTTTTTACCAATTCTGCAGAAAAACCTCAACTGAGTATTTTTAAATTTTCTACAACTACTTTTATTTTTCCGCTGCAACTATCTCATCCATTTAATATCTCCAAAATCGTCTATCTTGATTTTCTTTCAAAACAAAAACAAAAAAAAATGGAACGAACCTTTTCATATTTTTTTCCCTTATTTTTATATTAACGTTGGTTCAGGGAGAAAAGCTTGATGCCATTTATTCGGCAGTTGAAAACACAGCAAATGACAACGGAAGTAAGTTGTCAGTTCCGTCAAAAGTGCATTGTTCGCAAATGATAAATGAAGAGTTTAGTTCTGAGAAATTGTTTCTGACTCAAATTGTTGGTGACAGAAATTAGTTGAACGAAAGTTAGTATTCATATAGCATGTCTTTCTTTCAAGATGCCCATATTAAAATCTCCCACAAGTTATGCTTGTTGGTTTTAGTTATAAATTTTGAAACCTTGATATAGTTAGAACTTAGTAGTTATACCAGATTGAGTTAGTTTACGTTTATATTGTTTTTATTGAACCAATCTAATGCTGTTTATAATGAAAATATACATTTGAATGAAGAAAAGTTATCAAGAATTATGTTATTCATTGAACCAATGTAATGCTTTTAATAAAATAAATGCAAAGGGTGTTCTTTATTTAGCAAATCTATTGATTTTAATGATTAAAATATCAAGAATGTAATGATTTAATGTACCAATATTTGGAGTTTAATAATAAACGTGAGCAGTTTAACGAAGAAAAATTATCAAGAATTTGGTTACTTATTGAAGCAATCTAATTTATAAAATTTTTTAAAGATTTTATTTATGAAAATGTGTACTTTTCTGAAGAAAAGTTATCTGTCACGAATTCAGTTATTGACTCAACCAATATAATGATTTTAATAATAAAAATATGCACTTTAACGAAGAAAGATCATCAAGAATGCAGATATTTATTGAACTATCCTAATGATTTTATTAACAAAATTATGAAATTTAACGATGGAAAGTTATCAACAGTGAGGTTATTTATTAAACTAATCTTGGGATTTTAAGAATAAAATTATGAACTACTCAAATTTGTAATAAAATCGATCTTTAACTTTTCACAATGGAAGAAAATCATGCGATCACATACATGGCGAAATAATGAAAACAGTCTGAATTTCAGAGCCACTGTACTGCTGAAAGTGAGGCAAAAAAATTATTTTTTTAAGAAAATTAGGATTGTTAAATTAAATTTGTATGAATATCACTAAAAAGAAAAACAATATATTAAAAATAAATTTTGAATAATAATTGAGACACATTTTGACGATAATTACCTTAGCTAGATGTATGCCATTTTTTATTTTGAAATCATATGAAAAACATAAACCAATGGGAGATTTTTTTTTCTTTTATTGCTTTTATTTCACCTGCTATTTCATGTTCAATTCGGGTGGAATTTTGTGGGAAATACATTTTCAAATTAACTATGCCATTTATTTATTTGATGAATCTATTTCCAGCATCTAGCATTTTTAATGGTCATGATCTTACTTTATATTTTTTGCATGATTTAATTAAATATTATTCGTTTGAAGATTAATCTTGTTTATGTAAGTCAATAAAATGCAAAATATCCACATGACTTTAGAATTTCTTTAAAATAAGTGCTGGAATACTTGAACTGGTGCAAGATATACTTAAAAAATGCGATCAGAAACATTAATATTTTAAATTAAATATTGGTTTAGGTGTGATACCTAAACGCGATTTACAAAAAAGCATATAGTTTTTAAAACGATTTTAATTAAAAGTTAATTTTAAAAATATTAAAAAAAAGAAATTAAAGAAATCTGAAAAAGAACGAAGAAGGTCGACTGCCTTTTATATAAATTATTAAAATGAGGCATCGCATTGTCAACAATGTTAACACCTTCTAACTCCTCACTCTGCTCTGGTTTTAAATCGGGCTACAAGATAAAACATCATGACGTCACTGTTTGTTGTGGTCGTGTGTAACATAAATCCTATACCCAATAACATATAAACACTTCGGAAATTGAATTATTATTCTGAGCAGCCGTAATCATTAACAACACTATTAATGAAAAATGCAAACACCTTGTAAATATTTACCAACACTAAATACAATTTTTAAACTACTATTTGAATATTTAATAGAAATAGATAAGCTTCAAATTTAATCAACAGAATATACATTCAGGTCTATAAAAATCAATCCAATACTTCAGCGTATCATCTTATCAGTTAAATAACTCGTGAAAAGTATTTTCAAATACAAATTTCTAATCAAGATTCATATGCCCATCTACGAACCGACTTTCTTTCAGCTGAAAGAAATTTTATATTTCTCTAATAAGTATCCGATATTTTTTATCCATCTTTTGAATTAAAAGGATTAACTACGTTGAATTTTGAAATATTTTTTTATAATCCAAAAATTTATTATTTCTAATAAATAATCTTTGATAAAATTATTTGATTTCTGCTACAAATTCTGTCTTTTTCTGTGAAATTATGAAATAAAATAACTTGATAGCATTTTCTAATCTAAACTTTCCCACAATGAAAAAAATATTAACGTATGGTTAGCCACGTTTTCCAAAGTGTCGAATTCGTACCAGAAAAATTAAAAATTCCAAGAAGAAAAATCAAATAACGAATCACTTTTGGAAAAGATGATTTTAAATCTTTCAAGTATTGACTAAAAAATTTTCAGCATTTTTTTAAATCTTTTTTGAAATCTTTAATTTAAAATTTTACACAAAATACATGCTTTTAAGAGGAACTCGAGGCTGAAGTTTTTGGAATGGATCGCCCCTTCCTCCTCCAATGATTATTTGTCCAAAATGTGAAACAATATGAATCAAATGGTGAGCAAAATTAGGAATTATTCCTCCTTCAGTTCTTAATCAATCAGAGATATCAAACAAGAAATTTCATCGCTTTTGCTGCATAAAACATTTCAAATTCTTTATAGAACTTTTCCCCAAGAAAAAACGAACCAGAGAATAAACAAGAATTTCAAAACTGTTCAACTGTGTTTATATACATGACCTCACTGCTGTTAATTCGTGCAATTTTATTTCTTCTATTATATGCAAACGTATAATTTCTTTCAGAATTAATTTTAATTTAAATTTCTTGAAAATAATTTATTTACAACTAATTAGTTTCTTAATATATCTTTCTTTTATCTATTCACATTGTGGGTTCTATTTTAAAAATGTGTTAATATTTTTATTTAGCTTTCATAAGGAAGGCTTATGCATGTAGATTCAAATTTTTGCCCCCAGGATTGTTTAAAATTTCGCCTTCAAAGGCGAAAAAAGTTTCATAATTTGGTAGTTGAAATTTGAAAGTGATAATTTGATTTGAAAATTTGATAACTTCTTCCGTATATGCTGTACTTAACATATGAGCAATGGAGCCATCAAAATATATTTAAGGAATTTCATAGAGCCAATTTCTATGTAGATTCAATTTTACAACAGCGCCTTTAAATTTGTAAGTTTGATCATTTATTTCATAGAACTATACATTTAACTTATATATATAGATAGTATCAAAAATATTACGGAACATTATTGAGCAAATAAGAGATGCAATAAAATATTTAAAAGATAAATTAGAAATAATTAAGGAAAGATAAAAATAAAGTGTTGTTATGAATAAACAGAAAATCTTACAACCCTATGCCAACAGAAAATACTCCTTGGTATACTTTCTGTACATAGAAATATTTCTTAGCACCATTAAAATTCGTGATTCGAAAGTAGTTTTAAATTGTTTCAATGTATTCTTACGCAATATCTTAAAAAACGAAATAAGTTACAGTATTGATTATATGAAAAGAGTATTACATCAATTTGTTACGTTGTAAAAATCTATACGATTTACATTTTAATGATTGAAAATGATAAATCATTTCACAACAATAATTATTGATAATTTTTCACTAAATATTCAAATATTTACTCATAATTAAAATTATGTTGTTTATTAAACTTTTTAAATAACGAACTCAAATAAAGAATGGATGTGTAATCAAGTATAAGGAGAGGCACTTTAAAAATCTCTTTTACTCTGTTTCGTTAAGAGAAAAAAAAAACTTCCTCTGTTTCTAATAAAACTAAAGATGCAAATATTCTGTTAGCGTAGAAAAGGAAGAAACAGAAAAAAATTCTAACTATCTATTTAGGAACATGTATAAAGTTCTTCTGCTAAATTATCTTTCTTATCGAATTTCTAACACTGCTAGCATAACGCATAGTCTGCACTTGAAAGAAAGAAAAAATCAAAAGTTATTTCTTTATCATGGTAATTAAATAGCAGCTTAAGAGGTACTTTTACACCTAATTGCTGCTTGCTTTCCCATCAAACGAAGCGAGAAGCATTTTAATCGCTATAATATCGCTTAAAAGCCCTGATTTGTTAAGGGTTTCTTGGCTTAATTTTTGAAACACAGCATGCTAGCGATAGTGATTTTTGAGGGAATTTTTTTGTACTTAACGTGTTAATCGTAGGAAGCAAACAAACGCTAGCAAAGTTTAAGGGCGAAGTGTGGATTTAAAAGAGAGTTTTCAGCGCTGTTTTATGCTTCATAAACTAACTTTATGGTCTTTAGAATAGTTATTAAGTCATAATTACTGATGTTGTTTCAAGAAAGTATCGTCAATGATAGGGAACCTAATATTTTTTCATTTGGCATTACACTCGGAATTGATTTATTGATTCTTAAATAAGTATCAATAATTTATTATAATTCATATCTTGTTATAAAATTCGCAATTACACACTAGTTGAAAATCTCATGACAAATTTTATTGAAATTAAATGTGAGTGCTTTAAATTTTTACATTACATATTGTAAAGGAATTGTCTAGGAAGTTTCGTGCTAAAGAATTCAATTAGTTTATATTTAAAAAAATTATATTAAATTTATCAATAAAAGATTTATGTCTTATTGGAAGGATTTGCTTTTAAAATAGATATCATAAATTAAATATTATATTTGGATATCTTTTAGGGTACCCGGCTACATTACAAGAAAAAAATTTTTAGAAACTGGATTATTTAAAAACTATTTAAAACTATGGTTTTTACATTTATGATAAATTATAATACAAAGTACTATAAATAAAAAAATTGAAAATTAGAAAATGTGTAGTAAATTGTAATAAAATTCAACCAAAATGGTTAATACTCTACGAAAAATTGCAAAGCAGTACTTCTATTTTTCTTTGAACACAGTTACAGAATATAATCTATACTTATAATAAAGCTCAATGTGTGTGTGTGTGTGTGTGTGTGTGCGTGTGTGTGTGTGTGTGTTGGCGCTCTACAGGCCAGACCGTTGGACCTACAGCTACCAAATTTGGTACATGTATACCTTGGAGGTCGGGAATGTGCACCTCGGAGCCCTTTTTTCGAATTTTTAATTAGAATTTGAATTAATTAAAATTTAAGCGAAATTTCAACGTTTTTCCGTTATAATTTCCGAAAATATTATTGCACAAACATGATTTTTACATCAATTTGAAGATTAAAAAATTAGCATTCTAACGGTATCAGTTTTTTTAATTTATAACGTAAGCTTCTATTTTTAACGAATTTTTAAAGAAATATTTTAACCATGTTTTTATCACGTGACGAGATAAAATAAAAGAATGCCGGAAGTTCGAATAAAAAAACTATCATCGCAAAATAAATCTAAAGAAATGCAACTTTTAACACGTGACTGGATAAAATAAAATAAATATAAAATGTGATATTTTCTAAAAAAATAAATGCAAAGCAAAGGATTGTATGATCGTTTGCAATATCTAAATAATTACTTAAATAAATCTTCTTTACGGTAAACCTGATCGAATTTAGACAGGATATGCATTGGAATCCGACTTAATGGGATATTTTTATTATCGTTTGCAATATCTGTATCATTAATTCAATATCTTTTTTTCATTATAAAATGTGATAGTTTCTAAAAAAATAAATGCAAAGCTAAGGTTTCTATAAAATCTGCAGAAGCAAGTCAAATTGAAAAAATTAGTTTTTTTCACCATGTTGCCATCATTTTGACGGAAGTTCAAATTAAAAAAATATAAAAACTATCATCGCAAATTAAATCGGAAGAAATGCAACTTTTAGCACGTGACTAGATAAAATAAAATAAATATAAAATGTGATATTTTCTTTAAAAAATGCAAGGCAAAGGATTCTATGATCGTTTGCAATATTTAAATCCTTAATTGAATAAATTATCTTTATTTATACAGGATATGCATTCAAATTCCTTTCCAATGGCCAATTTGTAAAATATTATTAATAGGCATACATATTGTTTAATACTATTAATTTGATCTAAATGAAGTAAATAATTACATTTTATGAAGTTTGCGTTTGAATAATGATTTTTAGATTTCTTCATACTTTGCTCTGTCACCCATATTTTACAAAATATTTTTATTAATATTTTAAATAAAAGTTGCTACATCAATCAGTCTACTAAATCAATCATTAAAACTGACTGATTTATTAAATTAAAGAATATTATTAGGAAAACGCTTTCTTTTAGAACTTTCCGTCCATCATCTCAAAAAAAATATTAATTTCAGGCCAATCAATTCCCGGAATTACTTCAAGGCTAATGAATATGTGATTTAATTGAAAACGTTAGAACCCATTACTCATGGCGAACCAGCTGGTCGCCAAAGACGGCTAGTGATGAATAAAATGAACCAAAATCTAAGAAAAATTTTGAGATGAAAAGAAGTTATCATTAAAAGTATACGTATATATGCATTTTTTCCCAAAATTCACAATTTGATTATAAAAAAAACACTTATAAATGAAAAAGTGTTTCACCAACAATAAAACTTTTGGTTCATTTCATTGCCTACATTATTTAAAACACACGCTGAAATTTTTATGTTTATACCTCTATTAAATTCTGAAATATGTTAAAAGTGGAGAATTTTTAAGAAAATTAAAGTTAAAGAAAAATGTTAGCTGAAAAATATGTCTTGTAATTCAATTTATGATAGGTAATTTCTTCATTTTCCTAAAAAAGATAAACAGTTTTGGTAGCAGGAAAGTCTGAACTATAAGAAATAACACTGTTTTTTTTACTCGCCCATGTGGTCAATAACCAGTTATTTTTAATGTAGTCGTATATATCTTAAAGACTTAAAAATTGTGCAACTTCAAAATTGATTATTCCTTTAACTATAACCGGTTACTCCTCTCCCCCGAAGGCACTCGAAAAAATTCGGATGACCCGACAGCTGGAACAGCAACCGCGGCTGGAACCGTGATTGTGACCTAAGAGACATTACCGGTCTCAGTATAGCCCTTTCCTTGGGAAGCACGTCCCATCATCGATGCAAGGGAGCCGATCCTCCGCATTTTCTGTGCCCATTACCACGCAACAACTCATACTCACTTATTAAGTGACTCCTCCCCCCTCAGTGAGAGTATTAGTTATCTTAAAATTAACCTTTAATAAACTTCGTGAAGATCATCAAATAAAATTTATCTCGAATTTTCTTTTAGCTGGTGATTTCACAAGCTATAATAAATATTAAATTATTAAAACTATTTTTGCAATTTTTGGTTCATTATATTGTCAAATGTATTAAATATTAGTACTAGTATACTTAAATGAAGAAATGTCCTTGTCTATGTGATTAAACAATATTTCAGGATCATCGAATATCAGAAAATATTTTTTTTTGAAAAAATCTTTTTTATCTATAATATTTTAAGGAAGAAAACTATTTTATTATTTCTAAGCTAATATTTATTGAAACATTGTTTTACTTTATGTATTAGAAATAAAAATGAACCATTAACAGGGCTTCAGGAATAATTTCAAATGTAAAATAAAAAAAATAAAAAAAAATTGAGAGATAAATTTATATTTTTTTTGGAAGAATGCTCAACATTGTCTTTTTTAAGAATTCTGGAGTAGTGCATGGATATATCTATACTAGAAATTAGGATTTAGATTGCTTTTTATTAAGTGCCAATTCTATAATGGACAAGCATGATGGATAGAAAATGTCAGAATGTCAAAAAATCAGATAGCCTTATACCACTATATTGTAGAAATTTCGATTGATAATATATAGCCATCAATTCTAATTATGAGCTTTTGCAATAGTTTTAATATGATTTTAAGTACATTCAAATGAGGTTATTTGTGTTTTTTTTTCTATTTCAAAATTTTGCTGGGAAATTTAAAACAGTTCAAACGTATGGTTCCCTTTTCGGAAACGTACGTTTGAATTAATGCTAATTCCTTTGTTAAAAAATCATGAAAATGTAAGCCTACTTCCAAACACTTTGTAAATTGTTATTAATTTTTATTCTCAATTATCTTGTTCCAGTATTCATTCTGAAAATCGAAAAGCATATAACTTATGCCAAGCATAATAATCAAAATACTGTACACGAATATTTTGATTTTAAGGACATAATTTATTAAAAGAATCATTGATTGATTCACTTAGCAATCATCACTTAGCTTGATAGTAAAAGAAGTACTCGTTGTAAAACTTAATTTTGAAGCATACAATTCCTACGATCTAGAGAGGCAGAAAAACGAAGACCGCAACTTTTTGGTCCCTAAATTTCTGCAGCGCTTGAAAGCCTCAAATTCTGGAACATTGGTTGACGTCCGAGATGCTTAGATATCTCAAAGAATTTTCTTCCTTTACTCATTAAGTGTGATCGATTGAATATCGGTGGAGCCAGCTTTGTTACTTGAGGAACGCACGCACGGGTGAAGTTTGATGATATCGAGTTTTTGATGAACTGTCAAAGGATGTCCTATTTATCTAACAGCCATCGACTAAGCAGGGAAGTCCGATCCTGTAAGAACTTGGGCTTTGGGAACAGTATTTGGGTTTCGAAGATTGTAATTTGGCGGAAATTTCAGTGTAGAATTCAAACACACTAAAAAGAAATATTTGATCATGCTGACATTTAAAGAGACCAGAACTATAATGATCTTAGTATGGAAAGAATTGAAAACCTCCAGCCTGGTAATTAGATAAATAGTCATTGGGTATAAATTAAAAAATGAAATCAATTAAGGTAACCAGACAACTGATATTTCATCTATTAAAAAGTATATGAAAATTGCTAGGTTTTAAAAGTTACATTGTAACATATGTTAGGATGAAATATCTATCTTTAAATGTATTAAGCAATTATATATTTTTTGTTACAATACTAAGAAAGAAGAAGAATGTCATCTTCATCACATAACCCTTTCTAAACCAAATCATGGACTTATCCTCATTTCAAAAAAAAGAGAATAGAAAAATTCTTTGTGGCTTATAATCTTAGTGATTTTACTGTTTCATATGCACTTAACATCAAAGTAATACTGAAATGCAAAGGAGTTTTCTATCAAATATCGGAGCATAAAAACCAATGAAGCGAAAATTTATATTTCAGAAGAATTTCAGTTCATATTTATGAAAGGAATTCTTTAACATTTGATGCAATTTTTATCCAAAAGTACTTATTTTCTCCATATACATTTATTTCATGTTTTTATGTTGTATTTAGGCCAGAATATCTGGTAGTAAAATTGTATCAATAGAATATACTTATTAATATCGAGAAAAAGGATAGATCCCCTTAATTCTTTTTCCCTTTTTTATTTAGTATTTTTCTACAAGTGTAAACATAAACAATTTTTTGAATAATTTCCATATCAATGAGTATGCAAGAGTCATTAATATTGCTTTCGATTTTGTTCTTGTCTAATTCCCATCCTTTGCTTTTTTTGTTACATTCTTAATTCTATCAAATGCTTTATTTTCATAATATCCTATCAGTTTTTTAATGAAAGAAAAATTCTTCATAGATGGCAGAGCGAAACGAAAACAGATGAAGTACCGAAATTTCTAGAAGGCAAGAACAACATTAAATTTCAAGCAATTTTAATAACAAATTTCCGAAAACACTTTTCCCGATCATTTTTGTTACTCACCTAGAATTTCTTATTGAGTAGAAGTGATTTCGGAACTGGAAATATAAAAATACTAAACAATATAGCATCACTAAAAATTTTGATATTTTACTTTTACTTCGCATTGAACAGGAAAAAGTGATTTCGTTTGCAAAATATTCTGACTTCCATCTAAAAGAATACGTTTTAAACAAACAAAACAATACATTTTTTCTAATAAAAGTCATCGGATAAAATAATATGTAAAAATTTCATTTGACTTGAAGATTAATTATTTTTATTCTTCAAGAAAGTTTGCATTACTGTCTTTTTTCAACATTAGAATGAATTCTTTATATATTTGTAATTTTCTAAATCGTGAATTTGTATTCAATATCATAGATTCTTCGGAAGGAACATTCTTTTAAAGAATTAATAAGCAATAAATGCTATATATATCACCAAATTGTATTGATAATTAAAAAGAAAATCAAACATAACAGCATAAAAATAGTTCCAAGTCGTTGCTTTAATTAGAGAACAATTTTCGAAGTACTTTTGTATATTTATTGAATGTAATACTTCCATGAAAAGTTAATTTCAAATAATTTTTCAGTTAAACATTATGTTTTTTTTTAATCTTTTCCCTTCCCTTCCCTTTCCTTGTATAGTAGTAATGAGACGTCATTTTCTATCTAAAATGCTGAGTATTATTTTATTTTGAATTTCTATTATACTAATATTTTAAAAAAATTTCTATGTTTATTCATTTGGAATTTGCATCCATTTTTAAAATTAAATTACGTTTGAATGCTGTTATACTTCTTTAAAATCTATTAGTTAAATTCTTAATTTTGGTAACTAAAAATAGGTTAACTTATGAATAAAATACTAATTCACCAATTATAACTACCATAATTTTATATTGTATTTATTAATTGATCAGTATGTTTTAAAATCTTAAAAATTGGAAGAAACAATGCATTTAAAATGTTTCCCAATTTTTTTATGCTTCACAATGGGAAAAATATGATTACTGCTCGCTTCAGTATTCCGAGACGTCCACTTTTTAATGATTCTATCTCCCTCAGGAGGGAGAAGCGGAAGGATGAGTGCATTTCCGAAATTCTTTGTCTTTAATTGATATTCATCACTTGCCTTATTATATAGTTTTAAATTTTTTTTCATGTGTATTTTTTTCACAAATTATGATGTCGTCTCTGGCCGTATTATTTTATTTAATTCATTCAGAGAATATATGAATCTACTTTATTTTTAAATGAACACATCTCTTTTCATCTTTTCTCATATCGCTTTAATTCATCCATCTCTGTTTTGATGAATTAAACCCATCCTAATACATGCTCAAAAATGCGAAGAGTTTTAGAATTCATTGGTAAATAATATTTCAGATTCTGTCTCAGTAAAATACCAGCATTTTAGCACTGCATTAATTTATCCCGAATTGGGTAATGTATTTTTTAAATTCTCTGCAAATATTTGAATATATAATTTAATATACTTCTGAATTAGAACGCATTTTTTTAAATAAATTCTTTAACCAAATAAAAAAGCATATTTTCTCGAATTTCAAAGTTTTAATGCTTGTAGCTTTATATTATCATTTTTCCCAATATATTTTCTAAACTATGAATATTTTGTGACATGTTGCAAAATATTCATGCTAAATGTAGTCGAGCAACCCTTTAAGTATAGACACATCTCGTGCAATAAATTTTGGAAATCCCTTTCTTTTTTTCAGTTCCTACTATTAGCTAACACTCTCCCTATATATATCTATTTATATATCTTGTTGTTCAAATTTCCAATTGTTGATAAAATACTTTTTATTCATCCAATCAAGTTCAAATGCATTTTTTGAAACTTGTAGTTTAAGACACTTGATGCTAATGCAGGTTTTTCAAATATTAATTCATTCGTTAAATTTTATTAATTTTTACTACATTAAATAGAGTTTTGGCAGTTTTTAATGAAAATTTAAATCAACAGGCAGTGGCTCAATCGGTAAAATGAAAGGATTTCATTATTTTCCATGTGAAGGCGAAGAATGCGAAAATCAATAAAGTCTTTTTCTTTATTAACTTCAGTAGCCATATTATTTTTTTTTAAAAAATACATTATTTGAATTTTTCAATGAAATCAGACACAGCGAAAAATATATAATGGAAACTCGCCATAATTTTTTTATTATTGGATGGATAAGTCATGTATATGTCTGCAATTTAGGTTTAATAATATAATTATATCAAAACTATATATATTTTTAAATATTTATTATTTTTAAGACATGATATCGTTTTAAAATAATCGATAAAAGCATTCCAACAAAGACAAAAGACAAAAGGCAAATCGCCTTTAAATGACGTTTTTATGTAGGACATTTCATTATAATATAAATCAATCCACCAGTATCATGCTTCAAATACAGCAATTCTGTTCCACTAAACTTACTGATAAATTTCTTGAAAAAAAATTGTAAAAACAAAGAAACACATAATACCCACTTTCTACCATTAGTTCACTCTCTCCCTATATACGAAGGTTGGAACTTTAATGGTCGCAACTATTTATTTATATAGAATACGAAAGAGATTCATGTTTCCATGTTTTATAGTCCTTCAATATAGTCGCCGGCAATGTGTACAACCCGTTTCCAACGATGTGGAAGTCGCAGAACACCTTTAGCGGAGCCTGTTCTGTTGATATTTGGAATAGACCAGTCTACCGCCGCAATAATCTCTGGATAGTTTGCTGTGGGGAACTCTATGCTTTAGGATGACACCATCACAGTCGGACACGAGAATTAGCATAAGTTTCTGGGGCTCTGAAGAAATTTCTAGCGTCTTGGTCACTCGTAATGACACCATCAGTTTGATTGGCGTTTCAATTTTGGCTGGTATCGTTTGACCCAAATCTCACCCACTGTACTGATATGCTGTAGAACCTCTGCTGCCGCACATTCAATTTTTATCCAACTTCGTTGCCCTTGTTTTGAAAACATCCCGACGACACTTACTTTAGACGGCAAGCTAATGCAAGGATCGTTCTTCGAATTACTGCGCATGAGCGTAGCCGTGGGTAGGAAGAGCCTTTTTGTTAAGAGGTAAGTTAGGTACGTGGATAGTGTGTGGTATACGTGACATTCTTTGGTTTGGTTGCATGGCATTTCTACAGCAGTGCTGCCACTATTAAAGTTCCAACAACCGTACATTTATAGGGACTTTGCGAGCTATTAGTTAACTTACTGATAGATTGCAAACTTGTTCGCTTATTGTAAAAAAAGAAAACACAGAATACCAACTTTCTATTACAATATTCTACTTTCTTTATTTTGTTTCTAATAATCTTCTAATCCTCCTATTCCATACTTTTTTATACCTCATATATATACTTTTTTTCTTAAGAGTATATTGTCTGATTATCTAACTGTATACGCATTTCATACAGCAAATTATATTTAATGTTAAGAAGAAACTCTAAAACAATTTATCAAAGGAAATATCTGTAATAAAATTTTACAATGTAAAAATGTTTTTATAAATAATCCAAATAATCCTGAAATCAGCTTAGAAAAGAAACATTAGCAGCCTTTAAAAGTAAAAATACTAAAACATTTTCCAAACAAATCATTCCCAAATCTACATAGAAGATTTATTGTAAGTTGCCTCGCCCTCTTAACTTCTTACATAACTGAACAATTTATCAAGCTTTTAACAGAATGCGTTTTCGACACTTCTCCGATGTGCATTAAAATCACTTTAAAAGTATTTGCGGAAAACAATATTTTGAAGCAGAATTTCGAGAATTGAGTGGCAGCTTTGACTTACCAAAGATTCTGCACCTCTATTCGGCCGAAAAACAATTCATTGAAAAAATCTCAGTCGGGGACCTTCGATCCTTGTTTGAATTCCCAGTAGTAAAGTGACTTTCATTCAAGTGTTAAAAATTCCATTATTCTTTTCGATTTTGGACATTTGTTTACCAGCTGTCTTCTGACATAAAAAGTTCAGTCTGGATGAACCTTGCATTATCTTTTCTTTTCGCTGCAAGATGATTATGTTTACAATTTATGTTTCAGTATAAGGTATCGCAAATGATAATTCTTTGGTTCGATTGATATTGTAGCTGACTGGAAGCAACATAATTGAAAAATTCTTTTTTGATTCATGAAACTGCCTGACTGTAAAACTTTTATTTTCCTTATTATTATTTATTGTTAACTGTATTATTGTTATTTCTACTTAAGTATCAGATTAGATGTAACTGTAGAGCAGAAAACTTTACTTTTCAGCCGTTTCGCTTGTATTTAATTCTGATTCTCTGAAGTATTCTGATATGCCCAATGTTTTGGAGTTAATTAAAATAAATATTTTTGTATTTAAACCGTTGAAAATTCAATTTTCTTAAACAAATTTATCCTTCGTTGTGAACTATAATTCATGTTTTTTTTATTAGGTGATATGCCTTTTATATTTGATATGAAGATCATATACTCCATTATATGGTTGTAATACAAATAAGTTTTTTATTTATCTTGTGGGTTCAATGCAATTTGATTTTATAATGAACTTTATTTCAATTTCTTTTATAAATTATAAGCAACAAAACAATAAGCAGGGCCAAAAATATGATTAAAATATCACAAAAATATTTTTTATTTTATAGGGAGAAAGAAGATTTTACATACCAAAAGCCCAAATTAGGAAATATAGTTTTAACGCAGAGTTATCATTAATTATAATTAAAAAGAAGAAAAGGAAAAGCAGAAAAGGAAACTGCATTCATAAGAAAATAATTTAATATGAAATACTTTTAGTAATAATACTTTATTCTTCTTTTCTCTTCTTGGTTTATTATTTTATCATGATAACTAAAAAATACCTTAAAAGATTCAATTATGCTTCATTTTCGGATACTTATCTCACACAGTATAATATATTTTCCCACGTTATCCCACGCATTGTAATCTATTAAAGAAATTGCTAAAATGATATATATTTTAAAGGATTTTCATTTCATAATTTTATAAAATAGGCATCATCATCTAATTTAATTTCTTAACTATTTTAACAGGGGACTTAAGTATTTATAAATAACAAATAATATGGAAAACGGAAAAGAAGATAAAGATAAGGCTTTGATTTTTATAGAAATCGGCATTAATGTTGGGAAATTTTGAACTCACTACATTTTAAAATGTAATCATAACATTTTAAATATCACTAGTCTTGTTTAAAATGAAAATGGATGAAAACCACTTGCAATTGATAAATATAACATACTTGCGGCCTAAACCACCTGCTATAATAAAATTAACTTTTTGTCAAATGTGAAAGGATGATATTACCTTATTGTTCTTCATTAAATATATACATGTAATCATTCATATAAATTTTTAAAGCTGAAATTGTAGCCTCCAGTAATCTGGAAGTGTAAATAATCACAATAAAATCAATCCTTATCATAAATCAACCAAATTGTCCCCCAAATACCTGGTATGGGATATTTTTTTCTGGATATCGCAATGAAATCATATCCCTACTCATTTTTTATACATCCGAACTTTTTTTTATAACCACCAAAGGAGAAAGTCCACTATAGAAAACTAGAAACTGGGAGTTATTATCCTAATATGTACCATCAAACATTTACCTTTCATTAATTACCGATGTGGTAATCGTTAATTAATGCTTTTAATTTATCAACATTCTGACAAGACTATATACAAAATATGTAAATTAATAGTTAAAAACTACACGTTTTGGTATTACAAATAAAATTAAAATAAACAAATGCAGTTTTGATACCCCAACATGGAACAGAAATAACCGTAAGAGGTTTTGGTTAAATTTCAGAAGTCAAACGATTGAATCAAAATATTTGCTAATTATACATAGACTTCGCTACGTACTGGCCTTTAGCAATAGTATTTTTCCGTAGTAATTAACGAAAAAAACCGAGCCTTATATTTTTCCAATCTCTCTAAAAATTTCCACCCACATACACAAATACGAATGCATGTTTGTCAATAGGTTTTAAGATTTCATACAAAATAAAGAACTATTAGAAATTTAGTAAAACTGGCAAAATGAAATTAGCATCTCTTAATAATTCTCAAATAAAGAATATTTCTCAAATAAAGAATATTTCACAAATAAAGAACATTTTCATTTCGAAACTAATTTTTTTCATCACATCCCTGTTTAAGATGGTTATTTCTAATAACACTTTTTTTAAGATTTTTGTTCTGCTTCCTCTTATGCTTTTTTTTCATTGTTTATCATTAAGAATGAAAATAACGTCATAAGTAGCATAAATTTATTAAGTTTTTCTTGAATTTAAACGTTATAAAAATTTACATAATAAGTATGAATCCGCTATAAAAAACTTATAGGAAGCTTATTTTTTACTGTAAAATAATATCCCTGTAATGTATCCCTGACTAATGTTTTTTTGTTTTAATTACTTGCAAAATAAACCTCGTCAGTAAATTTATAATTTCTGGTAACTTTAAAATATTTATAGTCTTAGAGGAATGTTAATGTCGATAAAATGAATCATAATTTTAATGAGGTGGGATAGTAAGGCCGTAAAATATGATGCTTGAGAAGTTATTTCGTTCTCTTGCCGATAGATAGAGCGACTGGAAAACAAGAGGCTGAAAAATGTCGGCTTAAAATTGCTGATTTATTCAGCTTGCTTGTCAATGACCAGTGACAGCAGAAACAACAACAGCATATTTGTTAATTTTTTTAGGGCATAACATTACTCAATATATGCCTGACTATTTTATAAACCTTAAAATGATACAAATGGCAAAAAAATATTTTTCAGTAATTACCTGAAATTTCAAATTTTATTTTTTCAATCAATGCTGCCGCAAAAATTTACTCAACAAAATTTTACTTCATTTTTATTCACTTTAATTAATTTTATTATTTTAATCAATTTTCTATTAATAAATAACTGGATCCAAATTTTTCTTGCACCACCAAAAAGTTACTAATAATGATATCAGATGGGGTTCTACCTGTATTCATGCCTGTTATATTTTAAAGCTAAGAATCCTTTAATTTGAAGCATCCGAAAAGCCTTATGCGTTTTCCACCACACAGCTTGTTGAACCATTTTATATCGATTCCACACCTGTTGACTAAAATTGCCGCCACATTAATATTCAGGCAGCCCTTTCGGAGCGAAGGCAATAATATTTACTTTCTGGATGCGTAGTACACAAATAGAAGCAATATATTCGTGAAAAGTTTGAATACGAAGTTATGACGAATCTTGTTTTTTCGGACATCATTGAATCTGGAAGTATATTTTGTCAACTATGCTTCTCTGTGAACTCAGTAATTCACAAATGCTTTGAGCAGGAGAAAATCAAATCTGTATCTGCTCTTTGCGTCCAATATGATGATTTAAATCAAATTGCGAACGAAATTAATTTGGTGGAAACACTCTAATAATATGATAACTTCAAAATGAAAAAAAGCAAGATGGACAAAATTTAGAAAATATTTTTATCATCTGAAATACTGATTTTGTATAGAAAAAATTATCATCTAAATTTTAGATTTAACATAGATAGATTTATTAACTAAAGTGTAGTTTTTGTGTGGATATTCATAATATAAAGTATAGAAATTGTAGATTGATTTATTATTTTAAGTGTAGATTTTGCGTACATATTTATTATCTAAAGAGTATAATTTGTAGAGTGATTTGTTATCTAAAATGTAAATTTTGTGTAGAGAGATTTATTATTAAAGTATAGAAATTGCGTAAAAAGATTTATTATAAAAATAGATTTATTATTGTAGATTTATTATCTAAAATGTAAATATTTTGTTGATAGATTTATTATTTGTAGCCTTTGCAGACAGATTTATTATCTAAAGTATAGATTTTATAGATAGATTTATTATCTGAAGTAACGATTTAGTAGGCATATTTATTATTTATAGATTTTGTAGATAGGTGTAATATTTCTAGATTTTGCAGATAGATTTAATAACTGTAGATTTTATAGATTGGGTTATTATCTAAAGCAGTGCTCCGCAACCGGTGTGCCGCGGCCCACTGGTATACCATGAGCCAGATACAGGTGTGTCGCGATCAAATACATTGTTTTACAATTTTTCATCGTGTAATTAATGCACAATGACATTTTTTTTTCATAATAATGTCTATTTTTCTAAAGATACTTAAGAATAATTATTACATCTAAATAATTATTCAATGGTACCCTGGTGAGAACAGATTTAAATAATGACAGGACTTTAAAATTATACTTCTCCGAAGTTTCATTAGATGTTTTCTGGTTTTACGTTAAAAAAGAATATCCTCACATTTCCTACAAAGCAATCTTAACATTACTTCCATTTTCAACGAGTTTTTATGTGATCAAAGTTTTCACCTCTTGTATTAATTAAAAATGATAAGCGGTCATACTTAAAAGATCTTGACCAAGAACTTCGGGTCGCGGTGTTTAATATTGAGCCAAATATAAAACTTTTGTGCTCATTGAAATAAGCGCAGGTATCACATTAATAATTATTATGATTGCGTAGAAATAAATATGTTACGGTTTTATGTATGTATACCTTTCAAATAAAAAAACATTTATTGTAAAGTTTGTGTATTAATGAATACCTATACACTTTAGCTTCTGGTGTGCCGCGGAATTCTAGAAAGAAATAAGGTGCGTCGTAGGTAAGAAAAGGTTGCAGAGCACTGATCTAAAGCATAGATGTTTTGGTTAGATTTATTATCTACAGTTTTTATGGATAGATTTATTATCTAAATTTTGCCTAGATAGATTTATATAAAATGTAGATTCTGTGTAGTAGTATTATCTAAAATGTAAATTTTGCCTAGATAGATTTATACAAGGTGTAGATTCTGTGTAGTCATCTATATAAATAAATATAAATATTTTTCTGCATGTCTGTTATGCGCTGCCGTGCCTCTCATCCGATTGCGATAAAACTTTGAATAATTATTACTTGCACATACGGGATGTTTGTAGGCATAGTAAAATTAGATTATAAAAATAGATTTATTATTGTAGATTTATTATCTAAAATGTAAACATTTTGTTGATGGATTTATTATTTATAGATATCAAAAATGTTTTCGGATTTATTTGCTGCAACTTTTTAGCAAAATAAATCTCCAAGGCGACACAACAGTTTCAATAAAGATACTAAATTGCAGATAGAAGTTAATATTCCGTATCTGTATTGCTTTAATGCTATATAAGTCGTTCTCTGAAGTAACAACATTATTACAGAGTATGCGAGAAGATTTTAGGGGAATGAATCATATAGGATTAAAATTTTTGTTAAAAATTTAATAAAATTTTAGCGTGTTTGTGCAGTGTCTTCCAGAAATATTAGAAATCACATATTTTTGCTTCATTTTAACTCAAATAAATCATTTATTCAATTTTATCAACACATTTATTGCATAAATATATTTTCTATGTTTAATCGATTTAAAAGAAAATATTTTAATCACATTTTCTAACATTAATTGTGAGAATTCTGAACGAATATAAAAAGAATCACGAACGATACAAAAAATAGTTGCTTCCCTTATAATTCTCAAAAAACACCAAGCATTACAATTTTTTCAAGAATACATAAATCTATTATATAAAAATAATTTGTTTTTTGTTTGTACTTTATATGCTGCCATACTATTCAACCGATTTCTATGCAACCTGGCCAACTCATCACTTGCACCTCCGTGAATGTTATAGGCAGAATAAAATTATCATATCTATAATATAAAAATATTTTTTAGTTCCTATCTTATGCGCTGCTGTAATGTACAACCGATTACGATGAAAACTGGTAAAACCTATTGTTTGCATTTCCAATAAGTTATATTTTAAAATTGATAAATGACAAGAGTCAAACAGTAAACTCTCATAAAAATTCGAAATTAATCTCACATATATAAAAAAGTAAAATTATTATGATTGATGTCAGCCAATGTAGTCCACAGGATGTTGTCATTCACCGTGTTCACTATTTTGTCTGCAGCAAGCCACATATTATTCACAGTTTATCTCACACGTATAAAATAAATTTATTATTATCGATACCGAGAAATATATAATGGAAATTTTCCAATGCAAGCATTAATTTTTCTATTTATTAAATGAGTCTACAAATGATATTTAGATTACACAAATAATCGTTTTGATTGTGTTGACAAAAAATACGTTCCCAAACGTTCGTCTCTTAATTAAGTGATCAAAATTGCACATCTAGAAATTATCCAAAACTAGCTTTATAAAAAAAATAGGAACGGCATGAGAGAAATTAAATAGATAGTTCACAAATTGCAAATTCACGAGTTTCAGATTCTGAAGATATCAACATGTGGCAAGAATCGAAAGACAATGATTACATTCTACTTGATCACAACTATCAGAATAAAAAAAAGCTAATACGAGGGAATAAGTGTGGCAACCATCTTTAAAGGTCTATCTCTAATCTACCATCTACCATCTCTAACAAAAAACGAAAAAACTTTCTTATAATAAACCTCTTGAATAATAAAGTTTAAAAAAATAAAATAGAATAGAATAAATATTACTTACGCTTACCCTTTATATATTATTCAGTTTCAGTGAATGTATTCATTTCCAGTACGAAAATAAATGTTATTTTTTCTATCATTTCTAATTAAACAAGACAGTTATTTTATATTTCAAACGATATTTCCATAATCATTTCTTCTGCAGCAGCAATGCTCCGAATGCCAGCTAGTATTATCTAAAATATAGATTTTATGTGGATGGATTTATTATATGAAGAGTAGATTTGGATAAATAAATTTATTAATGTGTAGATTTTGGGTATAAAGATTTCTTATCTAATGTGTAGATTTTGAGTATATAAATTTATTATCTAATGTGTAGATTTTGGGTATATAAATTTATTATCTAATGTGTAGATTTTGGGTTTAAAATTATTATCTAAGGTATAGTAAAGTACAGATTTATCAAATATTACACCAAACTCAACAAAGAGTAAATTGTCAATTGCACCAAATTTTGATCCAAATTCTTCAAGAGCATTATATTGACCATCTGTTAATGTGCACGTTCGCATTATGTGAAAGTGATAATTCCGAAACAAATCATTTGGAATAAATGAAATTCGACGCATAGTTTTAAAAGAATATCATTCAGGAATTTTAATCAAATTCGCTGAAAGATTGATTATATGTAGTTTTGTTCTTTTATACAAACATGAAATAAAAAACGCAGCGATTTAAATAGATAAAAATTAATAAGTGGTCTTTTGAGAAGAAGTACTTTGTCAAAATTTGGCTTTAAAATATTATCCAGACTATATATTTGTTTTTCTGATGCTTCTATAAATTAACTCCCAACGAATTTTCATCAAAAGTTGTGCTATAATAGTCTCTTTTTTAACTACAGCATTGGTATGTGCAAAAGAGATATTATAATGCGAAACATGCAACTGTTATGTACGGAACTCTGAAGATAAAAATCTGAGTGTTTGATTTATATAAAGAAATTTTTAAAGTTCAAAATTCCATGTGATGGTAAAGAAGAGAATGGCAGCTTTATATAGGGTCGGGTGAGAAAGTTTCTGGAAGATCACTTTACTAGCTTTTATTTTTATTGGTCTTAAATCTGTCATCAACAGTTTTAATGAGAAAGGGTCTTAAATAAAAAAATTCTCGCACTTGAAGGTTTGAACTATAAATTACTCATTATTGTGGTAGACTTGCGTTTTGAAAATTATTATTTTAAGGCATACGAAAATAATAAATTCAGAGAAAAAATAATTGATTTTGGAAGGCAAAAATTTTTGCAGCAAAAAAATGATTTACAGTAATTTAATATCTGATGGTTTGATGCATCGTTTGTATGGTTCAGCTGTAAAACATTGTGAATAAAATTAATCAATTATTTTATCCTCAAGACATATTCTTACACTCTCAGCTTTTGATAAAAATATTTAAATAACACTGCATTCCTATTTTTCTTCTTTAATTTAGGAGGTCCACGGTGGAATTGATGGAACGAACGGCTTCGGAATCGAAAAGTGTCAGACCAGATTCCACCGTTGACCGTCGTGTAAGGGGGAGTCTGTTCCCCTTTAAATCAATCAGTCCTCTCGTTGGTTTGGTGTGGTGATCGGGGTGCCAGCTCAAGTGACGTCCTCGTTATCTGATGGCTGTTCAAAATTGTGAAGTCCGTCTCGAAATAGATCTAGTAATGCTTTACAACGGGGAGTTAATATAACAAAAATAAAATAAATTTTAATTTAGAAATTTTGGTAAAATATCATTACTACACTGTATTTACAATAAAAACATATAATTAAACAATATTTTTATGTTAAATTGCAGTTTAAATTCATTATTTTGTAAAGCATACACATCTGTGATTATTTAATTGCTTAGATCCTAAATTCAGATCTTGCACCTCTTTTTTTGCATTGTCACTGTCCCCTTTCAATTAAATATATTTTTCTACGATTATCAAATTTCAGCACATGTAAAAGAAACGATTTTGGCAATAATATAACTAGTTTAAAAGACTTGTTAGGTGATAAAACACATGCAAACTCATTTTATTTTTTACATGACATTGGCACTGATAAGCTCATTAGTGATTTTTTTGTTCTTTTAAAGCTTTTAGCATTTAACTCTTTAACGTTTCAACGTTTTAAAACTCTAGAAAACTTCTTAAAATCATGTATTTGGAGCAGAATGGCCATATGTGGCTTTTGCGTCACAAAACCAAACCAAACCATAGCTTAGATCCCGGAGATAGGAAATCAACTATTTTTGTGAAGAATACAAGATGCCATATAAATAAATTTGTTTTCTGTTTCCCTAGAGACAAAATAACAGTGATGGAAACAGATCTTCTCTTTGATGACGAAATATAGCTCTTTGCAATCTGCACTTACATAGGCATCAATTATATCTCAGTTTTAGCATTATTTCCTTTCAGTTCCTTAGTTAATTATCTGGTTTGTAATATGTATTGACAATGTATAATTTCTCTTAAAAAGCTAACGCATAACTCTCATGGGTGTCTTAACCCATTTATGACTACTGTTCCATTTTTGGAACACCACTCACATAAAAGTTATTTAGGAATTTCATGTAAAAATTGCGGTGTTGCGGTCTATGAAACGACATTTTTTTGCACTCAAATTAAATTTTTTAATGAATGTATCAGTGTGAAAACCAATTTTTTCTGCAGATATTTTTCTTGACATATAAATATGTTTCAGGCATTTTTCAAAATATATAATAGTCAATAAAGTAATTGCGTTGGAACATACATTTTCTGCTCATATTATATAATACAACAAATAATAATTCTTCAAAAAAAGATATTTCTTTTTACTTTTAAATCAATTTATTTTTTCAATAAAATTTTTTTATATAGAAACAATATAATGGAAAATTCAACAATTCTATGAAGGGCGGGGGGGAAATGACAATCAGTAAAACTGATTATTTTTATTTATTTATGTGACTTCTCTTTCATGGTTTTCTAGGGCATTTTAAACTTGCATTTAATTACTAGTACTAAAATGTCTATAAATTATGTTGCTATTTATCTTGATATATTAATATATTTTATAAATTTTTCAATATACATAATATAATCAGTAGATTGGATGATATTTTGAGGACTAAAAGTCCACTGCTGAGCTTCGTACAGTACTGGAAAACTAAAAGGGTTGTGCGGTCTGACAGACGTCGAATAAAGAAATGCTGAAATATTAAAAAAAAGAATCATCTGAAATCGGTCGAAAAAGTACATGAATGCTGAAGGTCCCGAAACAAGAAAATACAAGGTCAATTCATTCCATTGATATGAAAATAGAATAGGGGTGACCGAAAGTTCATCAGCAGCGATCTAACAGCCCGCACCTTCAATATTAAAAGTTTAAAAAGTTAAAATTATCTTAAATTAAATCTTATCATTTATTAATGAATTTTGCTAGTTTTTACATAGGTATTACTTTAATAGTCTTATATTTGTAGCATTTATTTGCAGATGAATTTCCCTAATGGGGTTGAATCCCATAACATCATAAGAATTATAAAAACATAAATGCTTGATAAACCCAAAGACTAAGATGTGTCTTTTTTGGTAATGGAAAAGTTTTGCATTTTCTCATCCCTGATATTAATGCCGGAAATAATAAAAATATTTTTGAATGGTAGAAAATCTTATATGTATAAGAAGTCATAAAATATAATTGAATTTCTTTGATCTAATACACCCCCTTACACTTAATAAGTAAAGAATATCTTTGTATGAAATATGGCAAGGCTAGGTTAAGGCAAATCCGAGGCGATTACAATAAATACACGAATCAAGCAATATAAACTGAAAACAAGTGTACCAAGAAAGAGAGGAAATGTTTAATAAACTTTTTAAAATTCCCTCGCATTATTAAATATTTTTTTATATTATTAATTAAGAGTAGGTTGTTTCAATAAATAAAAAGGTAACAACTATGCATGAACAAGATTTTAATAATTTTAAAAATTAAGATTTTAAGAGATAGAGATTTACAAATTCAAACAAGTTTCATCACATTTAATATAATAATGGCGCAGTAAAAATTCAAAGTAAAAAAACTCACATTTACGTGTCTGCAGATTTTTTCAAGGAGTAAGTGTGAGATTTTTAAAATGAGCTCATTGTACATCAATGTAGTCTTCAGATGACAAACACATTATTCTTTTATATAAAATATAGACGCAAGGAATGAAATTATTAATTAATGGAAGATTCATAATAATGAAAGAATATAATTTTTCCTATGACTTCAAATTAGACAAATTGAATTAGAAATACAGTGATTATTTATTATTGAGATTTTTATACTATAATGTATTATATGAGGCTAAATTATACAATTTTAAATAAAATATTTCAATGATGGATTATAGATTATTATAAGCACTGATTTTAGGGGAAATTCAGAATTCTAGAAAAAAATAAGCTATCGAAGATTTTGAAATGAGAGCATTCTTAATAGAATTCTTTTTTTAATTAATGTAAAGAATAATTAATTACTAACTAACAAAAACTAACTTTCTTGTATCATATTCTTAAGTTATAAAGATTTTGCTTTTTATGACTTTTCAAATGAAATTTGAGAAACGGATAGTTAAGTAACTTATTAGTAATTATAATATCGTAATTACTAATTTATGTCCTTCAATAATGTTTAAAGCTATTTTAAACAATTTTTTATTCTGTTTTGTATTTAATTGCGTTTAAGTTACTTTAAACCGTAACTGAGAGAATGTGGTCTCAGATCTCTAAGAATTGATTGTCAATCACCTGTATCCTATTTTTAGCTCAATCGAATGGGTTGACCTTATAGCTTCTCGTTTCGGGACCTTCATTATGTTGGCTGGTCATAATGTCAACTGGTTTCAGAGAATACTTTGTTAAACTATTTCAGTTATTTCTCTGTGCCTATCTAAGTTTTCCAGTGATATATAAGGCTCAGCAGATGGCTTTACAGCTTGGTGCACGAAATATCATCCAACTTACTGATAACCGTTATGAAGCAGAGCTCTAGAGACATTTAAATGAAGCAGAAATTGATTATAATGATGAGGATAATGTACAGGAGATTGCGCCAAGGAAAGTTCGCATTTGTCTGCTTCTAATATGTATGTTCAAAGATAAGTAATTTTTCTACTGATTATGGGTTTTGAAAAATCTGTAAAAAGTATTAATATACCGAGATAAATATCTAGAATTTACAAACTGACTTTTGTACTAAGTTAACTTGCATGTTTAAAATGCCATCGAAATCCACATTACGAATGTTCACAGGCTTCTGCGTAGAATATTTTATTTCCCAATAAATATTTTATTTTATATATATATATTTTATAATATTTAATATTTTATTATAAATATAAATATTATATATTATATATAAAAATAAATATTTTATTTCCCAATAAAAAAAGGGATCAATTTTATCTATTGTCATTTTGTTTTATTTTTCATATAATTGTTTATTTTTCAATCATATTGTTTTGTATATACGTTTAAATACTGGAGAAAATATGATTTGAAAATATGTTTTTCAAGAATAATATTTGTTGTATGTAATTTGAGAGGAAAATATATGTTCAAAGGCAGTTGTTTTGTTTTTTCACTGCTAATATATTTCAAAAATTTCTAAAATAAATTTATAAATCAAGGAAAATATTTGCAGAATTTATTTTAATATAATGCATTCATTAGAAAATTTAACGTGAGCGTAAAGAAAATGTTGCTTCGTAGACCACACTATGCTCCTAGATTTTCATGTCCTCAGTGAGGGATTAAATATTTTCTTATAATCAAAGTAAAACTGTTATAAATAGATTTTTTTCTCATCAAACGAATTCTACTAATAAATAAAATAATTTTGTATAGATAAAATTCTTCTTATAAATAAAATAAAAATGTTACAAATAAGTCCTCTTATAAATAAAATAAAATTGTTACAAATAATTCTTATAAATAAAGTAAAATTGTTATAAATAATTCTTATAAATAAAATAAAATTGAAGTAAATAAAACTCTTCTTATAAATAAAATAAAACTGAAGTAAATAAAATTCTTCTTATAAATAAAATAAATTTTTTATAACTAAAATTCCTCTTATAAATAAAATTTCAAATAAATATTCTGATAAAAATATTCAATACTGAACTTAAATTACTTATCTTCTCAATCTGTATTTCTTGGAAATTCTTAAAAAATAACTAATTTAAATATGAGAAAAATCCCTTTATACTAAGGTATCAGAGCTTAATTAGTAACAAAGAATACTTTCCTATTTTCACAACTAATGGCATACGATTAAAGACCCATGCTGGATTCTCCAGTTTATCATCATTCATAAAAAGATATCGAAAAGCTTTTAGTAATTCTTTCAAGCAGAAAAAAATTGAAATGCTGGAAATAATAATTTCCGCTTTAAAAACCAGGATATTCCCATAAAAAATAAAAAACAGCATTCAAATTTTAATTAATAATTAAAAAATATCTCACATTCTTAGAGAAAACTTTGCATGGTTTGAAGCTGCAGTATAAAAAATATATAATCGAACTTCCTTTTAGAATATTGAATTTTTAATATTTTCTGGTTTATCTTTAAATTAAGTGGATTATTAATATGCTCAAATGGAAAATGAACAACTTTTTTTTTCTATTGCAGTTTTAAAAAAATGTACAATCTTATCTGTAGTCCTTTTTAAAACTTTGAAAAAAACTTAAATTCATAAAAAAATACATTTAATGCTTTTGAGAAACACTTTTCCTGTAAATAATCTTTTTCCTTGAAAAAATATTCTTATCCTTTATGTATTACTTTTAATTAAAATAATTTAATTAATTTCCTTGTTATTTTTTCTGTTGTATATGAAAATGAATTACTTTCCGCTCCATGAATAATTTTTCTCAATGAAAATTTCATCAAATCTTTTCTTACGTTATGTCTTGATTAGTATTACAGTCTGAAAATACTAAAGAAAAAGATCAAGAAGAGTGATATTTCTCTCCTCTCAACTTTGTCAAGACTTTTTAAAATTAGCCAAGATAATGTTGTAGTTTTCAAAAGAGAATATGACACTAATCAAGACATTATAATCATTTTCTTGAGATAATGTAGTATTAGCCCAGACAATATCGTAGGATTTTCACAAAACAATATAGCATTTGAAAAGACGGTATAACGACATTCTCAGAAAAATATAGCATCAATCTTAGTAATATAATGATTATATAAAGATAACGTAGTTTAGCCATAATAATATCATAATGTTTTCAAGACAATACAGAATCAGATAAGACAATACCGTAACTTTCAATGCACAATATAACATTACCTAAGGAAATGCCGTAGTTTTCTCGAGTAAATATGATATTAACCAAGACAATATATATATTATCTCAAGATAATATAAGGACTTTCTGAAGATAATGCAAAGTTAGCTTAAATAATATCAGGACTTTCGTAAGATATGACATTAGAAAAGACAATGCAGTAACGTTCTCATGCAATTAGGGCATCATCCATTATAATATAGCGACTCTCTAAATATATTATGATAATAGCTAAGACAACATCGTAACTTTCTAAAGAAAATAAAACAACTTTCGCAAGATCGAAAAGTTGCTTTATCCAAACAATATAACTTGGGTCTTTTGGCAATATAACGACTTTCTCAAGACAATGATATAGCCTTGGCTAAGATAGTATCTTAACTTTCATCAGATAATATTGCATTATACAAGATAATAGGACCTTACTGAAGATAGTGTTGCAAGTGCAGTGTAAAAAGTGTAACAAGCATTAACCTGTGTAAATCATTAACCTGTAATCAAGAATTAGATAGTATAACGTTATTTAATTTTTTTCTTAATGTAGACTGAATAAGCCAGAAGTATCAGGAAATTTAGAATGGAAAAGCGTCAGAACCTCGAAGATTATGGCGAAATCTGCAAGTATATCTTATATTTCTAACATCAGAATTAATCTATACTGACTCACAATGGCACATGTCTAATTTTTTATACTATAAAGAAAACAGAAAATGAAATTCGGATACCATTTCCTAATTCAGTGGAATAAAATCTTTGATTCAATCTGAACTTTTGGTTTTATAATACGTGCCATATTTCATTTATTTATCGCATTATATTTTTCAATTAATAGCGTTCGTCCATCCACAAAATATGTATGTCTAAAGACTGTCATCCGTTTGAAATACTATAACTAAAATTTAACGCAAACCTAAAATTGTGTTGATAATACTGGGAATCAAACTTTATCTATTTATTTCTTATACTGTTTAAATTTAAACATTCAAATGCTCCAAGAACAGACGCACAGAATCTTCTAAATGGACTTAGAAAAATTTAAAATAAAAATTTGGGTAAGAAGAATAATAAAATTTTATCTTTCTAATTGAATTATTTTTGAGAATTGCTTTCGTTCGCGCAGATAATCAAGCATGCAATCATGACTCTAAAAAAAAGAAGGTGGGGTGTCCAGGATATGGGGGTTAATTAAAATTATGGAGGTACATTGAAATTATGAGATCGAAATCTTTGATGTTCATGTTATTTTCTCTTTGAGGTACATTGAAATTATGAGATCGAAATCTTTGATGTTCATGTTATTTTGTCTTTGTATACTAGAAGCAAACAAATGCAGAGAATATGAAAAAGTACAAAATCAAACAAAATTTTAAAAAGTACAATTTTAAAAACTTTGGAATTATTTTTTCTTTAATTTCTATAATATAATAATAATGATTTAATTTCATAAATGAACCTTTTTTTCTTGTGTAAAATAAATAACTGTGATATATTTCTATATGAGAAGGGTACATAAAAATGCTTCTAACCGTCGTTCAAACTCGCAATCCCTTCCTAAGACTTACAACTTCAAATCATATTCTTTTACGACTAAAATAAACAAAATGAAACCATAAATAACGTTGATAGTGAATAATAAAAATTCAGTTTTCCAGGATTTTTATGTTTTTTACATATCTGTGCTTCATAACAATCTTACAGAGCGTACATTACTTGATGACTATCTTTTTAAAATCACACAAACTTTTCATGTCTTAATAACTTACGGACAAATTCCAAAAATACCTAAAGTTTTAAACATTTTAGTGTAGCTATTTTTAAATAGGCAACGCTCCATAATATTTTCAAAATAATTAAGAGGATAGTAATTATGAAGACTACGAATAAGACGGTTATTAATATAAGATATTGGGAGAAGAATTTTTAATTAAACACTAGATATCGTCTGCCATTATGTTAATTTTCGTCGCTCATATTAAGTACCATCGTCATGAATTTCGGAAGTTTTAATGAAATATCAAAACTTCCTGAAAGAAAATGACGTTAATGAATTTTATTTATTATTTATTCAGGCTTTAATGAAAAATAGCCACATTTCGAAAACTTAACACTCTTTAAATTATTTTCTCACTCGAAATTTAAGGTTCTGGTTTTCTATAAATGAAGAAAGAAAAAAATAATAATTTTATTATTTATAATTTTATTTGAATTGAAGAATAAATGTGTATACCTTTCAGGAGTAAATTACTTTGTGGTGTGTTCGGACATATAATGCTAGTGAATGAGAGAAATAAAAAAGATTTTCAATTCAGTTTTTCAAAATATTTCAAATCCATATCACAATTATAGGCTACAAAATCATTTCAATGGAGGCTTTTGTATCACGCACTATCATATTTGATATGTACTTATTTCTTAGGTGATAATGATTACTATATTTTTTATTATAATTAGATTTTTAATTAAAAGAGTTAGAATTTTAATGTTTTTCTTCAATTATTCCGGAGTCTATTACGGCATAAGTGTTATTATTCCACAGCTTTGAATTGTTTAGGGAAATAACTTTTATGTGTTCACAATTTAAATTTCCAACAATTCATTTCATTGCTTATTTATGATAAAAGTACTAAATTTACAAATGGATAGGCACTTTGTAATGATATTTTGGGCGAACTTTATCTGTTTATCAAGAGGAGAAAAGCAGTCACATACTTACAATTTATTTTATTTCAATATTTACCATGGACATGGATTCTATCAAAGTGTTTTACTCTTTTATTTTTCATTTGAGGAAAAGAATTAAAAAGATAGCTGATGAATGTTGCAAATGATTGTTATGTTTAAGAGATAAATTGTCTTGAGATCAAATCACTTTCAAATTGTTAGAAAATCAAATATTTTTCGATAATTAGGTGAAATTATAAATACTTCAGCATCCTACCTAAATATTCTAAAATTTGTGTACAGTTTATTGATTGAATAATAACAATAAAGTATAAAGAAACATTTTTATTAAAAGCATTCTTTTAAATCATTTTTTCAAATTAATATATGTTTAACGATTTTAATAGAATTCAACTAGCCTTTCTATACATTGAGCTAATAAAATTAACTTTGTAAAACCAAAATAAAAAATGAAAAAATCATCTCATTTTCTAGCAAGTTTGAGAAACAAGTATTCTGTAATAAAGGCATTGAAATGATAGTGAGTGAGCTAAATGTCTTCCAAAAAAATTACTTATCGGAATAACGCAAAAATATTCATTAAAACTTGTCAAACCTGTTACTTTTTCAACTCGAACTCTACTACGATTGAAAAATATTTTGAGGAACCAACATCCGTTTATTACTTTATCATGGGAATAAAAATGAGTTTAAGAATTTTCCCTCTTCATTGCAGATTGCTTTAGCTTGAACCGAAGCAGATAAAAAACCATGCTTTGTTGCATTAAAAAAATGTTGTTAAAAAGCTCTTATCTATTACAATGAGTGTTCAACTAATAGCTTTTATTTTTACAGTTTAATAACAAAAAACTTTCTACTTGGAAAATTTTCTTTATACATATTTAATGCGTTTATAAAAGAAACCAAGGAATAACATAAACATCTTTGCTGTTCATTAGCTGTATGCTGTACATGAAAATAAGTCCTTGTTTGCAATAACTTTCTGGGAAGCCCAGAAAGTGTTCTTTCAGAGATTTTACCGAATTTTCTGGTTTCTACTTTTATTTAAATATGCAACTAAAGCTATTTAAAGTTCAGCCGAGAGCATTCCCTCAGGATTTGTCCTGAAAAGAATTTAAATAAACACGAAAGTGGTGCAGCTTAATTCGCCTGAAAATGGGGTAAATGGTATATCAGTTTTTATATTTCAATCTCAAAATAACTCAAAGTATTTTGAAAGAAATTTATTAAATCTTCTCCAAACTATTCAACAATGGTAAACAACTTTGTGGAGAGTTATTCTTTTCACCTTCCATCTATCCTTTATGCCAATTATTGGAGTTATTGCTAAGAATAATAATAAATAAATTTCATGAATATCTGAAATCGACTGCAAATTGTTACCTTTATTAAGTAAAAAAATAAAATTGAAATTTTAAGATGCAGGAATTTAGTTCCATTTTCAAAAGGATATTTTCCGATGCTTTAAATGCGTAGAAAGATTAAGGATATTTTATGACCAAAATGCTGTCCAATTCCTAGTAACTCTGAAATGAATAGAGATTCAAATAGGTATAATTTAAATGCCGCCATCCTGGCATAGTGGGAACGCGTCTTCACGGTGATCTGAGCGCCCCGGTTCGGGCATGGTTGTGCCTCATCTGTTCTATACGTGAGATATATCAATGATCCCCCTGTAAAAAGGGATTGTGAAATCAAATGCGATGAGAGAGTAGCTAAATCGTATTAGATTGCACTTCAGAAAAAACAAAAGGCACAAAAATTTTGACTTAGTTTCACAAAATTAGTCTAGATTGCTTGCCTATGACAAGTACCATAGAAATAACAACAATATAGTTAAAACTAAGCAGAATTATGATAATTATGTTCAATTGATAAAAGAATTGATTGAAAATTGATAAAAGAATGATTGAATTATTGATAAAAGTTTCCACCAAATGCGGTTTTTTTTCATCGTGAAATTTTAAAGAAGAGATTATACATTTCTTAAACACACGAAATTTCAATAAAAAATTTGATTTAAAAAATATCGTTTCACCATTTACTTGCTACCAATATCTTTAGTATCTAAATGTGAACGTTTTATAATTATCCGGAATAGTTCATTTTGTAATAAAACCGTTCAATTCAATTCTATGAATTTAAAAGTTACTCGATATATAAAAACATGATTATGTCCAGAGGGTTTACTATATTCAATCATATTGTAGGAACTTTGTTTACAACCTAAGTTCAATTTTATGCATTAAATAGATGGCAAATTAAAATTATAAGTAATGAATCAGAAAGGAAATAAAGGACTTTAAAATATATATTTTCAACAAAAGTTGCTAAAGAACAATTTCTTCTTTTTTTTTTCAAATCTTTTCTCAGTCTTTTGGAAATAAGAAATATTCAGTTTTATTATTCACATGTATTTATACATTTTATGAATGCCTAATAAAACTGACTAAGAAAATTTTCCGAAAGCGAACAAAAAAACTACAGTGTTTAATTTTCGAATATGGGGCTAAAATAAAAAGCAGAATGGAATAAAATCAAATCAATATGCTTTTTATATTCTTTATATCAATAAATCCCTAGTTTCCCCAATAAAGTATCACAGCTTTCAATTTAAATTCAGAACTTAAAAAATTTTCAGAACCATTTAAAAATAATAATATTCTATAAGGCAAAATTTTCTTATCTACCTCAATACCATGATTTAAAATTTTGTCGACAGCCTTTTCTTTTAATTTTTCAAATGGTTTATATTAAATATTTGTCAATATTTTTTTAGATATTTTTTCTACGTTGTTTATGATAAGAAACACAGAACAAAAAATTATTTCAGCTTATCTGAGATAAAATTTCATATAATAATTCATAAATTTTATATAAGTATTCAGTAAATCTTTATCCAACATCAAGCAAATGACTTATTTTAACAAATGTCAATGCAAAGCAATCGTTACAGATCGAAATTTTATATATTTTCTATTGTTAATTACAAAAAAGACTTAAATTGTGCTTTTATAATTATATGAATCAATAAATTTATTTCCAAACAAAGAGATTATTTGATTTTATTATCTGGTTATTATATATAAGATGTAATTAAATTATTATAGTACATACAACTCTTATACCTTGAAATTATTATGGTCTATAAATGTTGAAACGTTTAAGATAAAATTTATAACCAAAACCATTTTTTTCAGCTTTAATTTATAAGATATTATATTTTTTTGATATTGAATTCTTCTTTTAAAAAATTCTAAAAAGATTATCCCCCTTCCCTTTTTTTTCTTTTCATGAGGTCCATTCTGATTTTTTTTCCTTCTCTTTCTTTTCCTTTTCATGAGATTGATCATTTCACAAAAAATTCTAATGTTTTTAAAAAAATATTGTATATGACTATTTATATTATTACAATACGAGTAAAACTGATTCTGAATGTGTAAATGCAATAAGCTTAATCAGATGGCAAATGAGACGTGTAAGGGATTAAAAGAATAATGAGTGCAAAGCCGTTAAATTTTAATTATCTTGATAATCATTCAATATCTTATTTTTATGTGCACAGAAACAGCCTACTGAAAGAAGGAGATAACTCTGAAAATAGAATCTGAGTTCATGTACAGTTTTCTTTACACTTTATTCATAGATCCGACCCTAAATACCCACAGATTGAAATTTAAATGGTAATACTATTAAGGAAACTATAGTGAATTTCAACTTAACCTAGATGCACATATAAACATATTTATAAAATGCTTTTTCTTTACTCAGTCATTTCTTATATGACTGAATGAAATAATATTCGAAATGGTTTTATTTATTATTTGTATTGAGTAGCTACATTTTCAACAACTTTTTATGGAATATTTTGCCTTAATTATGGTTGATATGGAATTCCATCTAAAAAACATAAAAATAAATGTTTATTATTTAATATAAATTGAATATTTTAAATTTACTCTGTTCACTTATGAATGTTGCATTTTTTCCTACCCTCTTTTGTATTCTTCTTGTAGGTTTTGAATTATATATCTTTTAATAAATAACTTTAAATAAAATATTAGAGTGATTTTAAACTATTATCTTTCATACTATTAAAAGCATATCAGACTTTTTATTTTTCAAACATTCTAAATACAACATTCGCTGTTGGTGGCAAACGTCTCTTTTTCGGCGAAATCGAATGCAAAATGTTCTATTTATCTTGTATTTATTTTTTTTACATGCTTGAAGTGAGAAAGTCATTTTCCCAAAATCATCATCTAAACTTTGCATAGTTGCTCTTTAAGTCATAATACCGAAGTATTCCTATAAATAAGTGGAAAAAAACAATAGAAACCAAAAATATCATTAATCATAGCTATATCAGAAAATACAAATACGTTTATGATGTCATGTTCTCAAAAGAGTATTGAAACAATGGATTTTCATTTATTTTACAGTAACGAATGATTTCAATTAAAAGCTGCAACATAAAAAGAAGAATACTGGTGAGGAAATAATGATAGTTGTGATTTACAGGCAACAAATTTTATCATTTTATGACTTTTATAGAAAATATGTGAAATCTTGTTATCTATTTTTTTAATGTAGCATTAAGACCAGAAAATAAGTTTGGGAACATTTCGTATTTATTTATAATTTATTGAGGGTTGAATTGATAGTGGACATTCTTATAATAATGCTATTGAAGTTCTTTATCATTTGGATGAAAATTCAACCTATTTTCTGGAGTAGATATTTATAAATAAATAGGTTAATTCCAACTTTAGAAATCTGTACCATTATCTTAATAAAAAAAGTCCATGATCTATATCAATTAATTAAATTTGGATATTTATAAAAATCTAATTATCTTCGATGGAATGATTTAAGGAGTCACTAGTTTTCAAAAGTTTAATATCATATTATTTAATTATTTATATTGACACATTAACAAATTTTTATCTATTTCAGAGTGGTTTTATTTTATACATTTTGCTATCTTAAACCATATCTCCTTTAATTTGTTAAAAACAAATTATATTTTAATTGATATACACTGATGGAAAAAAAAATTCCAAGAAAAAAAATTGTACAGTAATGAAATTTTAGGAATACATTTGTCTAGGTAACATATTTAATTGATTAAAGTTTCAAGATCACAGATAGAACCATTGGCGAGAAGAGCCATTTCAAATGTGAAATGTTGGTACATTAGTAACCGGTGTAAACGCCAGAATTTTGAACGCAAGCTTGCAAACGGGCATGCATTGTGTCGTAAAGGTGTCGGTTATCAGTTTGTGGGATGGAGTTCCATGCCTGTTGCACTTGGGTGGTCAATGCAGGGACGGTTAATGCTGGTAGTGGATGACGCTAAAGTTGTCGTCCAATGATGTCCCATACGTGCTCGAATGGAGAAAGATCTGGTGATCTAGCAGGCCAAGGCAGCATGTCGACACTCTGTAGAGCATGTTGGGTTACAACAGCGGTATGAGAACGAGCGTCATCCTCTTGGAAAACACCCCCTTGAATGCTGTTCATGAATGGCAGCACAACAGGTTGTATCACTAGAATGACGTACAAATTTGCAGTCAGGGTGCGTGAGATAACCACGAGAGTGCTCCTGTTATCATACGAAATTGCTCCCCAAACCATACCTCCAAGAGTAGGCCCTGTGTGTCTAGGGCGCAGGCAGGTCACTAGCAGACGTTCACCTGGCCTCCTTCTAACCAACAATCGGCTATCACTGCGACCAGGGCAGAACCGGCTTTCATCAGAAAACACAACATATCTCCACTCCGTCCTCCAATGAGCTCCTCCTCCAATGTCCTCCTTGAGGCAGTACCTTCCCTTGATCACTGCCGCCAATACTCTTGCACAGTGGATACATTCCTGCCAAGTCTTTCAGCAATTTTGCCGAAAGAAAACCCACCTTCTCGTAGCCCTACAACACGACCTCGTTCAAACTCAGTGAGCTGTTGATAATGGCTTCTTCGTCTTCTCAAAGGCATCCTTGACTAACATTAACCCACTACGTCAAATCTCAACTGTAAACAACGATCACGAGCCTTACAGCGCTTATTTAAAGCAAACCTCATTTGCATGTTCATAGTGTCGCTACTAGCGCCACACTTACGCGCGTAGCTCGGAATTTGAATCGACGTCATCTTTCAGATGCATAAACACGCCTACCAAATTTCGTTTATCTAGCACAGCTCCTTCCAGGTGTTGGGATTTTTTTTCCATCAGTGTATTTTCATTTCTTATTTAAATTTTCAATCCGTTTTATAATATTTAAAAATTCTAACATCTTTCATCTTGAAAATTATACTATTTGAGGGAAACCTGTAAATGTACATAAAAAAAATTTCAATGAAAATTAATGTATAACAAATTATTTCAAAATAGATAATAATAATTTATAATTTTACTTCTAATGACTAAATATATAAAGTTTATGTAATACATTGTTGATAAAAATGTCATATTATAAACGAAATGTATTCATACAACTATGGCTCCAAGCTTTAAAAAAACAATCTTCGTCACATTTCTGATCCGCATAGGTTGTTTTAAAAATGTTCCTTACTAAATTCATTAAAAAACTCCTTAAATGCGTACTTTTTACAGATTCACGATGCTTATAAGCCATACCATATCATTGAAAGAAATTGTGTATACATAGTATAAATCAAAAGAAATGTACTCATGCAACTATCTTCAAAATGCAAAATTAATCACAAATTACGTTCACATAAATTGCATTTAAAGGTGTTTTATTATATTCCCTAAGGAATTCCTCAGTTTGTTTTCATAAATTCGAAAAGACTTATGAATAGAACTATAAACAAAAAGAAATTAATTAATTATAAATAACTGGATTTTTTTAATAAATGAATGATGAACATAACACTATTTTGTAATCAAACTCATTAGCTATACAGCAGAACTCGCTTTGAAACAATTTTAATCGCTATAAAGCAAAGCATCTAGTCATTCAAGCAAAAGTTGTTCAACATTTTCATTTTTTTCTTCAAATAGAATAGAATAAAAAATATGAACCACAAAGAGAGTAATTAATTCTAAAATCACGGGGAAAAAAATATTAATTAATAAAATACTAACATCACTAGGTTTAATTATTCTTCACTTCAATACACCCACAACCTCGTCTCTGAGATGCACTTCGCAATGAAATTTAAAAATACTTTGCGCGATAAGATCTTTAATGAAATTTGCTATATTCATGGTATAGAGAAAAGTGATGCAGTATTAAAAATAAAATACTATAAATGGCTTCAGAAGTTTTCAAATTAATTTTGAATGCAGTAGTGGTAATAAGAAACTGTTAATTATAGATTTTGGATCAGATATTTTTTTTTTAATAATTATTTTAAAAAGTGGAAGAAAATATATGTAAAATTAATTTGAGCTGAAAAAATATTAGCAGCTTTCTTCTAGTTCCTTATTTAATATCCTGTATAAATTAAATATTTATATAAAACGAAATATGTTCGCTGCAAATGTATATATAAAACGAAAGAACGTTTGTTACTTTTCCGTTATACGGGAGCAAGATGTCGCCAAACGTGAGTCAAGTCGTCAAGCGAAGCAAATGACAAAACAAAGATCACCAATGCGAACAAAACATGAACAAAGTTGCCAAGCGTAACTGCTTGAAATTTAACGTAATTTTACATTTTTGGCGACTATTTCATTGCACCCGTGTAACTGAAAAGTACCGAAAGATATTTTTAAAATAATGTTTAGCGTTTCACTTAGTTTTTGCAAATTGCGATATGTATTTATTGTATTTTCATCTAGGGTCCACAATTGTTTCAAATATCAGAACTCTAGTAAGAAAAGGATGAAAGTTTGATCAGAACATTTCATTTTTAACTATAATTAATATGAATTATTTTATTATAACATCTTTTAGAAAATTTGCTGAAGATCTTCGTTGTATTTGTTTATCTAGCTATACTATTCTGTCTTTAAAAATGTGGAACTGAGATCATATAAAGTTACCAAATTCTTGTGATTTCAAATGGAGTTACCAAAAAATATAAAATTGCCATTCATTTATTTATAAATAATGATACTTTTTACTTAATTTTCGTAATATTCACAAATTTCTTCTCACAGTATATGTGTGTGTGTGTGCGCGTGCGTGTGCGTGTGTGCGTGTGCGTGTGTGGTTTGATACTCAACTTTTTGAAAGAATCATTAAGATCTAGTTTTTTTAAGGAAAGGTTTAAATGAAATTAAAAACAATCATTATTCACAAAGAATTGTATTGTTCCAAAAGGTAGATAGATTTTATTGTTTTAATAACGATAACATCATTGAAAAATTTTGTCAGTCGCACTTCTAATAAAGTTAATAATTCTATAAATTAGAAAAAAAAAATTATATGTTTTTATGTTTTATATTTTTCAGAATATGTTCTAATTTAATTTGCTAATGAGAACTACAAGTGCAAAAATTATGCATTCAAATTATTATGTTTCTAAATCTTTTATATTCTAGTCTTTATGTTCTATTATTTCTTCTTTTATTGTCTTGTCTCTTCTCATATTTCAATGAATAAATTATTTCCATTAATTTCATTTTATTTTACTCTTTCATTGTAACCAAATTTATTCATTGGATTTTCCCATATATTGTTAATAAGTGGAAGTTTCAAAAATTGAAATTGAAGTAAATGCTGATTCAACATTATGTGAAATGTAAACATGTTTTCAAAATATATCATGAATTCGAAACATCTTTAGTTATAAATATTAAAAGCATTAAAACAGTATTCAAACAGAACAACCTCACTTCTACTTAGAAAATCTATTGTGTGCTGCTTCGCTCTCTTAACGTTATATAAATAGAACACTCTTTCGAGATTTCACGGAATGTATTTTCTATATTTCTAGTTAGCATTAAAAATATTTTCAAACTATTCGTGGAAAAAAAACTTCACAGTCAGAACTATTCTATCAAATCCTTCAGAATCTTCCGCCAGAATAAAAGCAATTCAGTAAAAGAATGTAGACTTGAAAAACTTCGATCTTTTGAGTATTCCCAGCAGAAAAACATTTTATACATACAAATAAAAACAAATTTTATACATCTTTTATACAAATAAGTCATTCTATTTTCCTTGTGGTCGAAATACGATTCTACTTTATAATACCTTTTATTTCAGTAGATTTAAAAGAGTCATTTTAAGGATTATAAGCAACATAGACTTCAATGTATGGTAAACAAATTATACATGCTTATAGAGATGTAACGATATTTCCCATTAATGTGGAATATTTTGCTTATAAAAACACAGAACAAATACTTTGGAAACATTTATAGCTATAATTGTATAGATAATTATCATTCAGCGTATTAAATGTTATTCGGAAAGTAATTTCGTTTTTTGGGGGGAAATGAAAAACAATTTTCGTACAATGCATGAAATTTTTATTAAATTACATATTGGCCATTCTGGTCTAATATATTTTGCCATTTTTCTGGTAGTAGCAAGATTCTGTGCTCTTCTGTGCTCTGTTTTCTTTATTGACAAAAACTGATCGAGGTGGTTTTTGACCTCCTCATATGAAGTGAAGGTTTTATAGTCTAAACAATTTTGCAGTGACTGGAATAAATAATAATCTGAAGGTGCCAGATCTGGAGAATATGGTAAATGTAGCATTGTATCCCATTCAAGCTATAAAAGCTTTTCGCAAATGACCTATCTTATATGAAGTCTCGCATTATCTTGGAATAACACTGCATATTTCCTGTTGATTAATTGTGGCCTTATCTGTTGCAGTGCACCATGCAGTATGTCCAGTTGATGGCAGTAGACTTACAAATTAATTGTTGTGTTGTCTGGTAAAAATTAAAAAAGCGATTCCTTTAAAATCCCACCAAACAGACAGCATCATCTTTTTTGACGGATATTAGTTTTGGAATGACTTTGAACTGGTTCATCTTTTTTGCTCCGTAATCTCTTGCGTTTGACATCGTAAAAAACAACCCATGTCTTGTCCTCAATAATGATACGTTTCAAAAATGAATAATTTCCGTGACATTTGAAAAGGGAAATACAGACATCAATGCGATGACACATGGGACACATTTATGAATCCCGTGAGAACAAGAGGGACCCATATATCGAGTTTCGAGGTTAAACCCAGGCCTTTCAAGTGGTCGTAAACAGTTGAATTTAATAAATTTAACCTCTCATCAATCTCACGTGTTGTTATTCGTCGATTTGCATCAACGCATGCCTTTATCAGCTTCAACCATCCTTCCAGAATGTGGTGAATCTTTGACATCAGAATGGCCGAATCGCAATTTTAGAAACTATCTGGCAAGTTCTGGCACTGGCGTTCTGTCAACACAGCTGCATACACATCGATTAATTTCTTTCTGGTTTGAACAACATTTTTATCTTTTTTTGCAGTGGAATAGTAAAATATGAAAATGCTGCTTATTGCTCTCCATATTTAAAAGGACACTGACCAAAAACTACTGCTTTGAATCAATTGGACATTTTCACACACAAGCTTTGCTATATCAACTCTCAAAACATATAATGATTATGCGTCTTAAGTGTGAAGTTGGGTGCAAAAAAAAATAAATACAATTAAGTCCTCTGTCGGAGAAAAACGAAATTACTTACAGAAAAACCAAATATTTGCAACAAACTGAAGCCCGAATATTGTGTTGTCTGCTTTGCCATTCTACCATCTGCATTCCTGCTTGTCATCTCAGCAAAAACTGCAATTTATTTGTGTATATCTGGTATTTTCAATAAGTTATAAGATTAGATAATATTTTATGCAAATTGGAATTACTAAAATTTTAGCTTTTATAATTTTGAAAAATAGAAACAACACTATTGATCGAAGTTTCTTAAACTTCAATCAATTCTACTTTATATTAAATTTCACTTCAATTGTTTCACGTAACAAAAACTTCAAATTATAGCTAACAAAGTCTTATATATTTAAAATACCATAGCAATACTTTTAATATTATGATGAATAATTTACATTTATGATACAATAAATTAAATAACTGGAATATTTTTTTTACAATTATAATTGAACAAGATTATCAGCTTGTTTTCAGCGTATTTGTAGAAAATTAAAGCTTTTGAAGGATTAGCGGTTCTAATATCTTCATTCCAACATTTATTATCGATTAAAAATTGTTAATGCTTCAATAAATATCCTATGTAAGTAAAAATTTAAAATATACGTTAGATGATGTTTTAAATTCATGAAAATTTAAATTACAATAAATGTTTAATTTTTCTGATTTCGAAAAATGAATATAGCATTAATTGGAAGTTTTCTAGGTTGCAATCAATTCTACTTTATATTCAAACTTACTTGAATTGCTAAAAGAGTGATACATTTTAAGTAACAAGACTGACCAAAGCATGGTAAACATAAACTAAGAAGCAAGAGTGGTCACTAAATGATTGGCCAACCGTCGGAATCATAGGTTAAAACTCGCCCATTATCTGCGATAATCGCCTTATCTTCGGGGAGATATCAGACTCTCACCATAATTGTTTCTGTCGCCTCTGAAGGTCATCTTTTCAAAAAGGTGAAGAGTTCCCGTCCATTTTCACAAAATCACTGTTTCCATGAGATTGCCTTATAGCTGCTACGATATCTGTAATGTCGCCCTTTCTAAGTGGCATTTGCGAATATATTTTAGGAATTTCCCATGAATCATATAGATTGTATTGGATTTTAGAATTTAACCAGCAATATGCGCAGTCATTCCAAGAAACTTGGTTAAGTGCAAATTATTCCTTATTCTACATTTGTAAATAGTGTAGTATTTATTCTAAATAGTGAATAAAAGAAATTATTTTAGTTAAAGTCATCTTAACTTGTTGATTATTTGAAATATGAAGTTTCATGCGATAGTATTAGTGTTATATGAAAGCAACCATAGGGCGGAATATATTTTATTTAGCTATTCACTGCTAGTCTTTCTAAATTTCTAAAATACAATTTAATGAAGGTCTTTATAAATAAAATACTTTGCATAATTGATTTCTTTTCTCCAAAATTAATAGTAAATACAAGAAATTTCGTATAAGTAAAAAAAAAAACTGTGACATTTTTGTGCATGTAAATTTTTTGAAATATTCAAAGTGTATCACAAATCAAATTGGGTTTTTTTGCCATAAAATCATAGGTCAGGAGTCATATAAACAGGTATGAAAAAAATCTTAAAAATGTGAAGTAAGTTATTAATGTATGCTTGTAAATTGTTGTCTGTTGAATATTAGGTAACACTATCAGTACTACCGAGGTAGAAAATTAGTGCAATATGAAGTAACTGTTTAAATGAATAGTAAATGAAATTTCCTATAATGGGAAGAATTGTTGCAATTTTAGATTAGGAATTAATGTGATACATATTTGTGAAATATTCAGAGTTAATCATTAATCAAATTTATGATTAACTTGTGGAAAGAAAATATTTTTAATAAGAACTATATATTTTTCTGTTTTGAATTTTTATAAAATAAATTATGGAAATGATATATGGAATATTAGAAATTTAAAAGTGGAAATATTATATACAAGAGTAAAATTCTACTGACCAATTATGCAATTGAAACTATAATTGTGTTAACATTTCTTAATCTGCATTAAACAATGAAAAAAAGGGGAAATATAAATAAAGGAAACAATTCTTATGTATAGATAAATGTGCAAGTAATCAAATTAAAAAATATGTCAGATAATTTGAACATTTGTTAATTTTTTTAAAGAGCAATAAAAAGAAACGTCATTTAAAAATATTATAGGGTAAGATTGTTGTAAAATATATATTATAATAATATTTTAAAAAATGAAGAGAAAATCATGGAAAATGCCATTTTATCAAAAGCAAGTGCTTTATACAAGTGCATAGGTAAAAAAAAGCAAAGTAAACTACTAAAAATGTATTTTTTTATTTTCAGTCGTGTGACAAAACTTTGAAAGTATCATATTTTTAAAATTTATGACGCTAATTTATTGAGTTTACAAAAACTGAATAACCAGTATACTAATATTTAAATTTGATTCCTGTAAGTACTCGGAAATAATTCGTCTAATGATTGGCATTTGGTCGCCCATTGGTAAAATACATGCGGAAATGATTTGTTTTGGCTCGCCTAATGATGAAACACATCGCGAAATGCTTGATATAAGATTCCCTCGTGTCGCCCCCACGTCTTAAATTTCATCGGAATCGTCAATTCATCGGAAACAAACCGGGACAATCATCACGTGGTATTTCGTCCTTGGACATAAACAATGTCGGCGTGATATCGGAGGCGACCTCCCGCGTTCTGTGGGACGATGGTTGGCTAATGATACGCCAACGATCTTTTGCTGCTTGGGAATGTTACATGCTTAAAGTACCGTAGCAATACATGAATTTTATGTGGAATATTTTGCATATAAAAAACAAGAACTAAAATTGTAACTTTTTTTCTGAAAAATGGGCAGAAAGATTAGATTGTTTTCAGCACGTTAATTATAGCAACAAATTAAATCCTGACAAAACTTTGCAGAGTTTATGGCCCTAATTTCTGTATTCTTGCATTTACAATCAACTGAAATTTGATAAACATCTTGTATATGCAATAATTTAATAAAAATGTTATAGGATTCGATAATATTTTAAGTTCATAAAAACATAGTTTTCATAGTTTTGAAAAATCAAAATCCCTCCATTCATTTAAATATTCTACATTTTATTTCAATATTAAAAAGCAATTACGGCTAGATTGTTTGTATATATTGTAGAGTTGACATAAAATATTATTGATGTTATAAAGTGAACAGACATTTTATTTTATATTCGAAATTATTCATCACAATTTTTTAAGTATTCAGAATTACAGTATTAAATTAATAACCAACTTCATTAAACGATTAAAAGACTAAAATTAGGCTTAAAATGAGTGATGCATAATGAAGAATCTCAGTTTTAAGTAATTTTGAATCTAATTAGTCCAAAATTAATTAAAACTTATAACTATTATACCTGCTTCTTAACCTCTACTGGAAAGTATATTATATTTTCCATTAGAGGTTAAGAAGCAGGTATTCTAGCGGCAAAGATTAAAAAGAAAACTTCATACTTAAGAACTTACTTAGAAGCTTTCCAAAAAATTATTTTATAATCCTATTACCAAAGACGTTAAAGGTACACAAAGGATGGACTCGAATTTTTTTTATTTTATTCTTTCATCATGGTAAATTAAAAACAGCTTAAAAATTGACTTTATCCCTAATTGTAGATTGTTTTACTATGAAGCGCTGTGGGAATCATAAATCATAATATATTTTTAAAAAGTGTTTTTGTTTGTAAAAAAATGCTTGCATTGGAATGGAAATTCGTGGAAAACTTTCAGTTTAGAGCAGCACTAATCATATTCATTGTAAAGCAACATGGTAGAAATGTTGTATTTATGACACATAAGGGGTAATAAAAGATGAGTGTGAAAATATTTGAATCCCGTAGCTACTCGTCTCATAAGATTAACCATTACTGGTTATTCCGATTAGTCCAGGGGCCGCGGTGGCCTGGTGGTAAGGTCTCGGCTTCGGAACCGGAGGGTTCCAGGTTCGAAACTCGATTCCACCGAGGATCCGTCGTGTGAGGGGGTCTCTTGCACGTTAAATCTGTCAGGCCAAAGTCCTCCCGCTGGTGTGGTGTGGTGTGGAGAGGGGGGGTGCCACTTCAGGTGTCGTCCTCGTCATCTGGCCGTGGTTCAAAATTACGAGGTCCGTCCCAAAATAGCCCTCGTGTTGCTTTAAACGGGACGTTAATATAACTAAAACCTAAAAAAACCTACATCCGATTCGTCCAAGGAAATGTCGGACATGGAAATATCTCACGTATGGGAGAGAACTGTGTTCCAGGCCCAAAAGCCCTCACCGGCCACCGGTAAAACCCTCCTCGATGGGAAATACGTTCCGTCATTGATAGGAGGTAACCAACTAACATCATTGCTTTAACTAACTTGAGAACGAAAACCAACCACTAATACCAGAAGCTTGCAATTCTCATTTATGAGGTCCATACCCCGCACCTGTGGGAGGATTCATAAGACAATTTAATTTCCGAATTTTTTAACGAATCTATAACTTGCATTTCATTCATAATGTTTATAGATATACATATCAAAGTTTCTGTTGTAATTGAATAAACGTTTGTAAGTTACAGAATATCGATCAAAACAATTATCATCATACTGCAAACAATCAAGTAAATTATCAAGGATGTGATAAGAGGAATTATTATCCCAACATGAGTCACAAACACAAAAATTCCTTTTTGTGATTACTGCATTGGTTTTCAAGGTTTTTAAAAAAAGGAATTGACTAAATGTGCAAATTAATCCTTAATAATTACATTTTTATTAGTATTTCTTATAAATACATAATTGAGATTTACCAATTATATGACGAAAATAAATAAGCATATAAGCTATTTAAGAATAACCAGGTCATTTGTTTAAAATACTTTTAAATAAGACAAACCGAATCAAAGTGCTTGTCATTACTCTGTTTAGTTGCTTTGTTTGCAAGTTAAGAACTGATGACACTCCATTAATCTGTAAACCAAAGTGTTTTCTACAACACAAGTTCCCTGTCTTCTTTATTAATAATGATGAAATTCTCACTTCAGAATTAAGGAAAATACAGTATTCATTATTTTATCTCATCTCTATTACTTCAACTCTCTATCTCTATATTTCTCAAAAAAGTTAAATATTTTCTTCTTTCAAAGACTGTCATATTCATTTACATAAATATGTTTTTGAACCTGCAGCTGCTACTTTCCGTGTTCGTTATAAAAGCTGATCCGCGTATAAATCAGCCGTCGTCACAAAGTCCTTCATGACGATAGTAATACCACAGGGAGTACTCGATCAAAAGTTATCGTTCTCTGGTTCAGGTTTAAATTACGGTCTGTGCTTGAATGGAGACCTGTAGAGATTAGTGATAGCTAGTATCGAGCTCGTAATTTTATCCTTCGTGGCCCGATAACATGACTACAAGACTAAAAGTTATCCCTTAGTCTTGAAGATGTTACCTGGCTTATAATGCTTCCACTACATGCCGTGTCCCAACAATGGTTGCAAAGCGTGCGTTGGTAAATCGTACTCTTGGTCTCAGAAGGCACTACTGAAAAATAAAACTACGGCTTAATATCACTGACAAATTCAGTCAATGGGCTTGTCTATGAAAAGTTCCATTAGATACAATAACAACATTAATATGTTTTCGCGATATTAGTGTAATTAACACCCTGGCATATTTAATATTGTGAAAACTCAAAGCAATATATGACATCTTAGTTAACCTTCTCATTCCTAAAATAATTTTATTTCTGCTAACTTAGAAAACTAGAAAATCAGATTTCTCTTTCAAAGAAAAGGCAAATTTTTCACTCCTTTCTAGAACCAGAATGATAATCCTTGTTCGTAAGTGTTGCTAATGAAAAGACGGCACCGTTAAGTGTTAATTATTAGGAAAAAGTATTATTGGACATCGTGTTTGAGGGATATGGAATAACTTCATACGTCCCTAATCCACAGGGTTGAGCTTAACTAATGTACAAAGCATGCTCCACGGGAAGTCAATTAATAAAACTTAACTAAAGAATGACATTCATGTGGTTTTGTGGCTTCATTACGTTGGTGTTTGCGAACTTTCTTCGTTGATAGAAATAATATATATTTATAAATTTAAAACAATAAAATTTATCTAAATTTTATAATTTTTTTAACGTTAATTAATTTTTTAAATAAATTTTATTTAGTTTTTAACGAATTTATTATTTTATGTAAGAAAGAAAGTACTGAAGGTTAATTTAAACTATTTAAAGCGAAATGTTTATTTAATTCTTACTTAACAAATATAATCTCCATATTCATCTCTACATTGAGATTTCTAAAAACAAATATACTAAAATAATTTTAAAAAATTCACAAATTCGTAATCACTCGATAAAGGATTAAATTTTTAATAATTTCATTTATTACTAAAATGATGGTTAGGAAACAACAAAAACGATTTAAACTTATATTTCTTTGGAATTTTCCCTTTAAAGCTTAAAGGCTTATTTCTGTGATATCCATATTAAATCCTTTAACTTTTTTTATAAATAATATTTTTCACTTTTATAAATAATGTCTTCATAAAAGTGTTAGAAATATAGCGATCGAAACAGGTTATTTGAAAACAAGTGTCTTAATTATTTTCAGAATTCAGAATTTTCAGAATTTAATTATTTTGTGGTTTTAATTATCTTAAAGTTGGGAAAAAATAGTGTCATTTTTATGTTTCGAATATTCAAACATACACTAATACGTTTTAAATTTATAATTTTTATTTGATTTTCTTACTTCAGTATTTTAATCTGATATTGTAAAATATAGTTAAGTTCTCCGAAATATTTTTATTTGAATTTGTTGAAGTGTTATTAATTTATGCTGATGATTTTTGCAAATTGTTTATTATAGCAAATTTTTGTTATACTACATTTTACGTCTCAAAATTTTATTTTTTTCTTGTTTTTATTCTCCATTTTCTATAACAGTGCATTTTGTCTTCAGAGTAGGCTACAAAGTTACAGCACATAAATAAACACATACCTATTAGGAAACCATAAATTAGTAAGGAATCAGAGTATTTGTTTTTCAACGTAAAACGTTTTACTTGTTTTATCGTCATATCCAAGTGAAAGGCAGAATAATGTGTTTAATCAACCAAAAGTTATTAATATTATAAATTTTAATTAATTGGCATTGTTTGCGCAAATCGATAAACCCCTAATGCTTAGTAAAGTCATAGCAACAAACATTATTCTCTGCTTTAAACTGATGAATGTAAGTTCTATCTAGAGTACAAACAAAAACATACAGCTGCTAAAAGGCAAATTAAATTAAATTGAAAAGGTATTTTATTAATATTATAAGGTAAATAATATAAGTAAACTACAAAGAAACTTTATAATCAGATGATTCAAAAAATATTCTTTGTTTAATAAATGGGTAAAAATCTCTTATAGCAGAAAGCTGCATTCTCAAATGCAGATATTTAGAACATGAAGGATTACATAGAATTAATAATAAAGGAGAGAATTAACTACTACAAAAAAGTTTTTGAAGTTTAAAAAAAAATTATCTTTAACGTAACATTTATATGATAAAATTTCATTCGCTTAAAAGTTCAAATAGGTAAACAATCTTCTGAAAAATTACTACTATTAATCCTGAAAAATTACTGGTTTAATTTTTATTAATATCCAACAGACCAGGCATTTATATCTATGTAAAGTTGGTAAAAAATATGCTGTGCTTGCCATGTGAATATATAGTTTCATCGTAATTTGCGTGCAAGTGGGCAAAAAAGTTTGAGGATCAAATCTTTGACACCATCTGGCAGACTCACTAGCTCAGTATTATACATCATAGTCATTTGATGAGATGAAATTTTACATAAATGAAAAACCGTGACTCCTGTTGAATTGAGACAGAGTTCACCAAAGCCTGTTATTCTTAATTATTTTGGAATAATTAACAGAGAATAAAGAAAGGCTCTTAGCCGAATATTTTTTTTTCCTTTTGGGGGCACTATTGAAAATCCAATTATGCAGGCCATTGCATGTGTCTTAGAGAACGAACGGCTGTAAATTTTGTATTTGCTTCGAGTTATTCAAATATCTAAATTGCCATTATTTGAGTGTAAAAAATCAAATTTCTCGCTTTAATTATTACACTTTTCAGATTTTTTTTACGTTTTTGATATCCAATATGTAAAAAGATAGAGGTTTTAATATAAACCATCCCTCCAGGGGGCACTTCAAAAGAGAATGAGATGCTTGCAGCATGATGGTTGGATTTCGCCTTCCTGGTGAGTACAGAAATATGGGATGATCTGATTCCTCCTATCGATGACGGGGCATACTTCCTTCGGGAAAGATTGTACCTTGGCCGATGATTCAGTTTTCTTTATCCGTGTGCCTTTGGATGGCTCGGGGAGTCAGTGATATAACTTAGTATGAACCATCATAAATCATAGTTTGAAAATACGCATCTAAGTGTTAAGGTGAGTAATAATCTTCCAGAAGTTAATTGCACGTTAATTTAATTTTATGAAAGTGGTACATAAGGTAAATGAGCGGGTTTTGTTCTTATTTAATATAGAATTCTTTATTATGTACTGATTTAATTCTGCTAATATATTCAATATATTTATAAATGTTTCCAAGTTTTTCAAAGTTATTTGAATTTTTGCATCACATGCACGTAGAAAAAATTTAGCAGATATTTGTGGATTAGGAAATATCTTCATTCAAATGGAAGTAGAATACAGCACCAAGATATTATTTGTTTACTTTAAACAATATTCAAAAAATTCCTTTGCAGATTCTTACTCAGTTTTGCATTAGAACATGGTATTAAAAAGAAAAATGGAGGACACAGTAGAAAGTTCTTTATCAGTCAATTAAGTTCAATGAAAATAGACGACAGAGAAATATTTCACCAATTTTGATGTCTGAATGGCACTGCTAGAAGCGGCTTCAGCATTTAATTATGTTCGATAATGCAACTATGAACAAAACAAATTTGGAGTATTTAAAGTACAGGTTCAATGAAATTGTTTCTGTAAGTATATTCTGTTGGCATATTTTTATTCTTTCAACTGTGTAGTCGTGATATGAGAAATTTGCATTCCATTAGCAATTTTATTCCAGAATAACTTTTGCCTTTTCTTTTTATTTAATTCACTTTCTTTAGTACTTTGCAAAACAGTTTTGAAACAAAATAATTCATAATCGGCTCTAAATAGCAAAATTAAATCCATTAGGGCAAATGAGGCAGTGACGCAATATGCAGTTACAAATTACTGTGAAGAAAATGATGAAAAAATACCTATTCACTTCGGACCATTAATCGTCATTTGGCATTATGGGAAATGAGACTAAAAGCTTAAAATGTTATTTTAAAAACACTGTAAAATAGCATTGTTTTGAAACAAATTATCTTCATTGAATTTCGTTTCATCATAAAATCATCTAAATTATGGCTTTTATTATGAGAGTGAAATAAAAAGGATGAATTTTTTATTTATTAAATTGTTTACAAATTGTTCAGTTTTTCAACTCCTCTATAATTATAATCCTGGACTTTTTTTATACTCCCTGTTTACGATTTGTTCCAGTCATTATCTATCATTAAACATTTAAATCCATATTGCATAAAAAATGAATAAAGTTTTATATCTCCATCTTCCCTTCTAGTTCTTTACTTCAAATAATTCTGATTATGAGAAAGATTTCCTTAGTATTTTATTCGATTAACATAATTCGAATTTAGTGATATTTTTTTATTTGCAGTAGATTTTGTATAACTGACTTAGAATTCATTTCTGAGAGTACATTTTTTCAAAAACTCGCTTACGTAAGGGTTTAAATAAAGCAAAAATATCACTGAGACTAAAAAAGAATTTATACGTTGCTACAAAACATCATTTAAATTTTGTTTGTTTATATAAGTAATATCTTTCAAAAGAGAAATGAATATTTTCGTTTAACGGCCATCTTCTTCTTTCAAATACACCCTTCACTTTTGGAATTAAATCAAGCATTTCTGCTTTACTTTGTCTGAAAGAAATGTATTTACAAAACTCTTAAACAATTATCAAAGCGGTAGAATATTTTTAGTCTATATTATGATGAGGTAAATTGATCATGCTGGCTGAAATAATTCAAAGTGACTGACTAACATTTTTTGGCTTCAGATTTATGGACCTTTACACCACCGCACGTTATAAAATTAAAAATAATTTTATTTGATGACCAAAAATTCTATAAAATAAAATTTCAAATTTGATGCTACCTCCTAATTCCTTAATAGTCTACACTGTAGTTTAAAAAGTTTTCAAATCGTATAAACTTTTCACATTCCATCAATAAGTCGCTATATCCGAAACATTAAAATTCCATTTTCCCTATGTTCGAAATAACTAAAAAACCCTGCAGTAATGATAATAGTTATGCTTTCCGTCGACATCCTCATCTGTTATATTTCAGAGATAAGAAGCGTTTAATTCTAAGCATCCAAAAAATTCACATCAAATTGTGCAATAGTTCATGCACTATCGATCTTGCATCTGACAGCTGGAATTATCTTCTCTTAACTACTGAACTTCCTCATTGGAAGAAAGCCGATCATTTTTATTTTAGAATGAGTTTGGATTCTTTCAAAAGTATTTTAAACTGGAAATAGTTTTTTTAAATCTAGAATATCTCGCTTTATTGTAGGAATATCAGTTGTCTAAAATCATGTAGTTAAAGTAACATCTTTTCTTTTGACATATATTCTAATTCGACAAATGATTCATTGAGGTGAAGAAATATTTTTTTCAAAAAGAATCTCACTACAGATGGTTTGGAATACTGTCTTTTTGTTGTTGTTGTATACCAGCTTATAGAAAGTAATCATTTCAGTAAGCAATTCGAACATATTGTCAGTATAGTTAGCACTAACTATTCAGAAATACTTAAATACCTCTTATGGATGATAATATTTAACAAATGGATAATAAATAGTAAATATTAAGAGAAATTTTTTGCAACTTTAAATAGATTTATTTTTCCTGTTTTTATTACTTATTTGATTATTATACTACTATGTACTTAAGTATTAAGTAAATTAAAAATATTAATTGTGTAAGTACGTAAACAAGCAACAATTTAGTACTTGTTTTGTACAAAATCTTGCAATCATCAAAATCTTAGAACCTCGAGATTTTCATGAATCTCTGTTTCAGACATAATCAATGAGCACAATCAAAAGCACATTTTTTTGGCCCTATGTTCCTCTATCAGTCAATTAGTCGAGATTTTTACGATCATAGCTAGACGAATGGAATTTGAAATATCGACTAACGAACTAATTTGTAGATTTCCTTCAATTTTAGAAAAAAAAAAATTATTCGCAAGAAGTCTGCCTGACTATTTTTTGTACAAATGAACTAAATAACAACTAAATTTAAAAAGTTAAGTAGATATAATTTTGTACATTAGTTTAGCTCTAAAATATAGATATTTATTAAACTTTGAACTAAAGTTGTCAAATAGTTGATCGCCTGTTAATCTTTGTTTTTGAATGCATGTAAAACCAGTAACTCATAGCAACAATTAATCAATGAAATTCAGTAAATTATTTTGTGTCTACAACTGCAGTTTTGTGTCAAATTTTGTTATTCAACAGGCAGGCAAATAATCATCTCCCGATAGATGCAGCAAAAAAGTTAAATTCACTTCAAATATATTGTTACAAACTTGTAATTTTGCTTCACAGCATGAATAGTGTCCTTGTAAGAAAGACCATTTTACGAACAGTCCTGTGGGTTCTGATCAGGTGTCGCAGAGTGATCTCAGAGCTTGGCGACAAAATGGATAAGGTTGGAAATTTCGTTAATTTTATCTCTCCGTCCATTAGGAACCAATATACTCATTATTGGTCTAGAGGTTTTAGGCCCACCTCCAGGAAACTATAAAAGGCCTGCACTCTCAAGCTGCAAGGAGTCGTGGTGAATCGTAGTTGGAGTCACCGACAAGAAATGAATCATTGAGATGGTAACGAAGCAACAGCAGAATGCCAGTGTTTGTGGAGATATTGCTGAACTAAGCTGCGTACTGAGTCCTGTTGTCTACTGTAGAAGAAGCGGCGAGTCTTGTGGTAGTTATACAGATAAACAGAAAGTTAGTGAGAAGTTTCAGCCGTTTGGAGAGACCGTAGACCGAAGATCCGAGGAATCCACGCCTGCTTATTATTTTTCTGACCTTTCTGTGTTCTATGGACGTTGTTAATTCCGGATTTCTACTTGTCGGCTTCTGTTGTTGTTGTGTGCTGCTATGTGTTGGTCTTGGCTGTATATATTTGTTGTCTTTATGCTGTCTCGACTTCTTTGTTATTTCTTACTAAGGCCTGGTCATTGTGTTCTCACACTATATACCCAGTACAAAATGAACTTGGCCCTGATCCATAACAATATAGATTTCATAATTATCGTTCCCAATGCAATGCTAGTCACTTGCACTCTTATCGAAGGCTCGTGAGGAAGTCATGTTAAAACTTCATTTTAGACTATGCTAGAGTTGAGAGGAGGATATGCTTAGTAAGGCTACTTCCACTTCTTATTGTTACTACGTTAATTTTCTGTTATTTTTTTCCTTGTGCTTCTGCCTTGTTTTATATTTCAATGATATAATAATAAATACATGGAAATCAAATTCATTTTATAACACAGTGAAGAATAGTTAAGTATTCTAAACATTGGGATTTACTTTAAAACTTAAAGTCTATTGTATAATTGCAACTTATATGATTTAAGTGTAAGTATATGGGTTCATTTTTATTATTATCAAATAATTTTTCTAACTATATCACCAAAACGATTATTTATATGCATAAAATATTTTATTCAGTATGATTACTATTAAATTTATTATAAATCCTTTATAATTATAAAGACAAAAGTATTTTCAGACAAGAAATCAAAATTTATTACAAATTTTAAATTTAAAAAATTGCTATTATTACTTAATGTAATATTCAAACAAAGGAAAGTTGACTGCCTTTTTCTAATGAGCTTTGTTCTTAAAGAAGGGACAACCTTCCATGTGTTCTATTTATCCAATAAAAAAGATTTAAAGAATCGAGAAAAAAATTTATGCTTAAGTAAACAGGGTAAATATATGTATATAACCAATATACATATATTTATATATGTATATTACCACACTTTATGTATATATATATATATAATAAAGAATATATGTATATAGCCATTAAAGCACTAAATACTTAAAACCCCTTTCCTTAGTCAATGAAAATTAAATCAAAACTAATTATGTCAAAATCGAAAATAAAATTTATTTCAAAATTAATCAAATCAAGTTCACAAAAATGAAATCCCATGAGAAATTAATAAATGTCTGTACTCTTATATATAATGAATATTTAAATGAAGATATCATTAATAAAAATAACTGCCTGGTTTTATGCAATTTTAATATTACCAAAAGTTATTTTTCGATGTATTAATTTTTATAAACAAGTTAAGGGTATTCCAATGGGTACAGCTTTCTCAAGTGCTTTAGCTAATATTTTGTTGCATTATTACGAGAAAAAAAAATTACTTAATAAATGGATGGAGATTTATTGATGATTTTATTTTGATTCACTTAGAGAATAACAATATTGTTACAAATTGCTATCCTAAAGAATTAATTTTAACAGAAACCAATAAAAATAATCTTGAAGCTACGTGTTTGGATTTGAGAACTGAAATTGCTAATGATAAATTAATGAAAATAAAGAAGAATTCAGCTTTAAAATAATTAAATTCGGTATTATCACTCTAATTTTAACTCTAAAATTTTCAAAAATTTAATTTTCTCATAATTTAACAAAATTAAAACAACGTAATAAAAAAATTTCATCTATAAAAATAACAAAAAGTTTTATTAAAAAATTAAACAATAATGTTTTTTCCAAAAACTACTGCAATATCAGTATTTTAATTTTAAAAAAAGAAATGATGAAATATTAATTAAATACATGGCGCTCAGAAACTCCATTTACCTCTTTCTTTCTCTGCTTGACACTATATTATAATTTAAATGGCAGTTGGGATGATATGGTGAGATTTCTTCCTGTTAGTTGTATGTTCTTTCCCTTTTTGTTTTCTTGATTTATTAGGTGGATTTTTTTAATTTCTGGTTAAATATTCTTATGTAGTTTTATTTTATAAATTTCTGCTTTATTTGGTGATATTTTTAATGATGCTTTGTTTTTGTGTTTTTTGCTGTACAAATTGGTATGTCTCTTTTGCCTTAATTTTCGGGTCAAGTGGGGTCAATACTGTTGGACACTGTGCAATTTCCTCACAGAAAAAATCCTTTTTCTAGTTTTTGTAATTTTGATTATGTTGTATTTCTTCGTACTTAGGTTATGTTGTTTATATATATATATATATATATATATATAATTTAGCCGATTTTTGTTTTCATATTTTCGCTAAGACATAAGGAAGGCTCTTGTGGATAAAAAAACACCACCTTTCTTTTCCCATAGAAACCACGAAAAAAATTAAAACATCTGTCCGCAGCTGTCAAATATTTGACGTCAGCCAAAATAAAACAATCGCTGCTCATTAGGATTGTCTTTGGAATGCCTTCAATTTATTAGGCTGTATAGGTATTAATCTATGCTTGCCAAAAATAAAGTTTTAAGAAAAGTGTGGAGGTTTGAGTGTCATCAAATAAAATAATATTATTAACCTACATACATTTCATCAAAATTACAGTGGTCATTAAATTACTTTATGTGCATGGTCTTGTTTTAGTTGTCTTTTTTCCTTCTAAAAAATTGGTTGTATGTTTATGTGTTTATTGTGTTTACATTTAGAACTATGACGCCTATAAGAACTCGTAAGGCTACAAAGCAGGCTAATTTTCAATCTAATCGCTCTGCACAGCAACGAAAATAAAGAAAGGAAATTGAAAGAATTAGGATATTTCAATCACGTGCAACGCGTCGTTTTGAAGATGATTTCAGTGTTTTCCAAGCTTCTTTCAGATATGATGTTTCAATTCACTACAGTTTCATCCAATGCGTTGCTAATGAATGTATAAACTCAATTTGTCCACATTGTAAGGCAATGAAATACAAAAATGACGGAAATTAATGCAATTGGTTCCACTACCAGGGTCATTGCGCTAATTGGATTCAGGAATTGGAGCAGAATCTATACATTTCCTTACAAATGAATAAAAATGTAACACATACTTCCAAATGACTTCCCTTTGGGCAACATATATTACAATTTTAGGCCAAAGGACATACAAATCAGTTGATTACGCAGCTAACCAAGACTATGTCGTCAGCTATCAATCAGAATTCTTAAAATTCTTGAGATTTACCAGAATTGCCGCCTCATAATCTTAAATTAAAAATAGGATCATTTATCATTATATTGCGAAATATCAATCAATCGCGTCTATGTAACGGCACAGTAAAAAAAAATTGCTGAACAATGTGATTGAAGCAACCATTTTAAGTGAAAATATAAGGGAGAAGTTTTGATAAACTGCATGCCAATGGTACCAACTGACGTACCACTTGAATTTAAACGACTGAAATTTCCAGTGCGGTGTGCTTTCACTATGACCATAAATTCCAGGGTCAATCATTAAGTGTTTGCGGTATGAATCTCGAAAACCCATGCTTCTCTAACGGACAATTGTTCGTTACCTGCTCCAGCGTTTGAAAACCCTCAGCTTTATTAATTTCCACGCCATGTAATCAAATAAAAATAAATCGCATATCATAAGTTATTATAATAAAATTATTGCTCCGAAGATTTAAATAAACACATATGGAAACAAACTAAAAGTCCATAATTTGGATATAACAGTCATGGCGAGCATTAAACAAGCAAACTCTGGATTTGGATCACATGCGTTGACCATTCAGTCATTGAGCTCGTGGTAAGCTTTCTTTATGTGGCAATATCATCACATTATTACTAAATTGTACTAAAAATAATACTTATTTTTGTAAATAATCGGAGTTTAGAATTGTTACATTAAATCAATAATCAAAGTGGTCACTGAAAAAATGAAATGAAACTCTGATGAAATTCCTTTTATTTATTTATTCTATTGGACTGCGCATGGTCACCAATAACTTTTGAATTAATACGAATCGAATAGTTTTTAGACAGAATAATTTTTTAAAAGAAAAGACTGCACAGTAAAGCGGATGTAGAAGATTAAAGAAATATTTCAAAAACTTTTGAAAAGTATTGATTTTTCAAATATTTTTTCTGTTTGTAAATTAAATGAAGTATTATTCTGCTTGAATGAAAAATGCAAATAATGTTTCCTCTGCAATTTAAAATTTTTAAATCTTATCTCCAATCAACAAAAATATTAAAAAATATAAAATACTATAAAATCTTTAATAGGTTAAAAAAATAATTTTCTCCCCAATTATTTTTTTCCTTGGAAGAATTCATTTCATCTGTAACATTCTTTACAATTAAAATAATTTATTTTATTAACATTTTATTTATACTACGCATTTAGCCATAAATTACTTTCAACTGAATGCTCAGTAGTTTCAATTACGTAACTTTAAACTCGCTTTCTTGAACACTTTTCTAAAAATGCTTCCATTTGGGATTTTCCAAAAATTATTTTCAAATAAAAAATAGAACAATTGGTTTTCACATGAGAGTATCTACTCATTGAATATAACTTCCTGAAAATATTTTTCATAATTTTTATTCCATATTTATTACATAAAAAATTGAGCTTAAAAGCAGACCTTTTTGGCAGAGATTTTTAAATTCAATATTTATGGTCAATGGAATTTTCAAATTCCATTATATATCTTACTTACTTAGAAAAAATTTTTTCTTTATTAGTCATTTCAATAAAGCAGCTCTGTATGTATATATACAATTACATCAATCCAAAACGTAAACATACAATTTCATTCAGCGAATGGATGATATTAAATTTTTGAAGAGATGCCAAAAGATTCTGAAATATTTTATAGGAAAAAAATTGGTCACATCCATATAATTTATTGAGATATAACGTTATGAAATCCAGGCTAAACGTGTTTTTTTTTATTGTTGTCTTTTAAATTTGAAAGGAATAAACGCAATACAAACCAAAATAGCAGAAACGAAGATGAAATCTTAAACTAGTAACTGGAAATGTACACATTATATCGTTTTATAAATTTATTATTAATTAAATAATTTAATACATAAAATTAAAATAAATAATAAAGTTTTTTAATAAAGATATTCATAACTAATTTAAAGAATAAAGAATTAAACAAGTATTTCATTCAATATAAAATTTTCTACATGATTATATAATTTCTATTTCTTTGGTTTTCATTTAAAAGATGAAAAATTAGACATAAAAGGGGTGACTTTTATGGAAGGTTGATTTTATTATATGTGTAAATTATGTTTTCAAAACATTAGTTTCTACTAATTTCATTTATTTTGATTTGGATTTCAAGTGCATATAAGAGTATAATATTTTGCATTTTTTGACCATAAATTTAGAATGATTTAAAAAGCTCCATAAAATGTTTCTTTTCATTATTTTATCAAGAATTTAAGAGAATTCGATATCAGAAATTGATTAGGAGTATAATGAACAAAATTCCTATAGCAGAACATTTTAATCAACTATCCAATGACGTTATTCCTAAACATGGATATAAATACAGATGGATTTGGAAAACAATAAAAACACTTACGAAATAAACGAAAAGCTATATTAATAGGCTTGGACCGCCCTTTCACTTATGTAGTTTGAGATTTATGTATAGAAATCATGAACAACTATTATTGGAATATGCAGCCAGAGAGCAATTCCTAATTTCGAAAGCATAGATAGGGGAGAAAACGATCACTGAGTTTATACTCCAAATTTCTCCATAGATGTTTAATAGCGTTCAAGTGAGGAAACTGATTTCAATTTCAATTTCCAATTTCAAAGGCAACGAAAATTCAACATTAATCATAGTAATTTTTCTTTTCAATAAGCACTAAAACTTTTGCTGATTTTTTCCTCCTCCATTTCAAAAAAGTAGAGTAAACACTGCCTTTGGGAAAAACATTCTTATTCTCCTCATTTTTTTTCTGGTGCTGATATTTCGTTGAATGGCAATTATTAAGATTAAGGAAAATGGGAAAAATATTATTATTCTTCAAAACACTGCAATGCAATTTCGAAACATAAATTTTTCAATACAATTCCCGATTCAATTCGATATATTTAGTAACAAATTATTTACATATTAGTATTTTGAATCATTGCGTACTTAAAACCTAATGCTTCAGATTTATATTTCCTACTCCTTCAAAATTGATAGATACCCTAAGCAAATGCCATTCATTGATTGATGATTGGTCTTCGTCACAACTAAATAGCCTAAAATAATACAAACCGAAAATTCCTTCACGATTCTTTCAGTTTTAGGCACTGATTTGAGGAATCATTGTCATTATTTATTTTTTTTTACTTCAATGTGTAAAGATGTTTCATTATAAATCGTAAAGTTGTATAAAAACTAAAAGTTCTTATTTTCTTAATATTCCAATTTCTTATATCTATTTTCTGCTTTAATTTCCTTCTAAATCTATTTTCTTATATTATATATATTTTATATAAATTTATTTTTATATTTTAAAATTCCTTTTTTTATTGTATTGATTGTAATAACATAAAATTTTTAATTTAATGAAAACCTTTTTCGAGTTGAAAATATTTGCTTGCCTGTGATAGTTAAAAGAAATCAGCAATGGCGTGTTAAAGTGCTCACTGTCCGTTATAATTTAATTAAAGTAATTAAATCATAACACTTTTCTTGACTGAAATAAAATCAAAACTTCAAAAATAAAATCAGAACTAGTATTCTCTAAAAAACAAATATTCTATAGCAAAGTCTACGAAGAAGAAGAGTCTACATTAACTATTTCCCCAAGAAAATACTTAAAGTCTTTCCATCAAATTATCTTTTTAATCCCATTACCGATGTTGCTATATGAAGTCTACATTGCTTTAAAGAAGCCAGAAGACTAAACTTCAATTTGTTCCTTTAGCATGGTAATTAAACATCAGCTTAAGGAACATTTCACTCCTAATTGCTAGTTGTGTTAGCATAGTGCAAAGTGAAGTGAAATTATGCGCTCATACCTGATGGCTAGAAAGCCTTTATTTGTAACGATAAGGGTTTTTCGAAAAGATTTATTTTACGGTTTCATATGAGGAGAGGCCTTTGTTTTTTGGAAAATTTTGAATATTCATAATCAATGTATTTATGAAAAAACTTTCAACAATTTACTGGAGAATTAATGGTGATTTTGAACAGCGAGAATATGTCTTTATGATACACGAGTGTAACTCCAGCCTCTTTTCCAGTTAATTTTTCAACAGAATAATAAAAAAAAATCTTTCAAAAATTTGAAGACTTTTCATTATATTTATTACAGTAAAAAATCAAAAATCGGGAATGTTGACTTTCACAAGTGAATGTCAACATCATTCAAATACATAGTTGAAAGGTCGAATATCTTATCACAGTCTTGTGTCTTGTACATTCGGATCACCACCGGAGTATATCAACAATCACAGGTATTCTTTGGTGGAGATCTATAAAGATAACCACAAACAAAAATGCGATTATTGTTAAAGTTTTATTATAACATAAATTAAATCTAAGGGGTCCAATTTAAGCATTGATATTTTAAAAATGATGGCAATTTTTTAGAAACCAATTTTGCAGAATGATAAAGAAATTTTTTCCCTTTTTTTATTTTTCGAATTTTATTAGAAATTTTAAATATTATTACCATTATTTTTTACAAAATAAATTTACATTTTTCTTATTTTTGAGTTTTTGAACCCTTTCGCACTTTTTTAATAATAAAGTATAATTTTAAAAAAATCCACCAATATTTTCATTCTGGTTATTTTGAGGAGGTCTCTTCTCTGTGAATTCAAATGGTGTGGTTATAGCATAAAAGTCCATTACGCTATAAATGTAAATTTCTTTGCTGGATAAACTTAAAATTCTAAATGTTAATGCTCAACATCTATCCAAGTGCAACCGCTATCGTTATTAAGAAAGCAACTATTATTTAGTATCCCTTTTCCTCGTGGTAGAATCTAAAGATACATAACCCAATTAAAAAAGAAAATAGAATGAAAAAAATCTGAATGACGGTTAATTTCTCTGGGTAGTAGAGCCGTAAAAATTCCTCTACAGAGTGACTCATTCCTATTTTCACCTCACTTGTCAAAGTAAGAAAGACGAAATAGTCTCGTCTGAGCTAAACGAAGAAAATTGAAATCGCCGACATATTCTACATTCACCATAAGTGCTTTGTAAATATTGATATTTCCGATGTGAGATGCAAGAATACTTAGGAAATAATTCGAATAAACCCCACACAACTAAATGATATGTCCTGTAACAGTCGAGATACTCCATATTCCGGTCTTTCTCAATAATTGATACATAAATAAAGCAAATTATAATTTCACCAAGAATACATCTTTTCTTTTCTTCTTTTAATAAAGCTGAACAAACAATGAAGTGGTATTCATTGAAAATTTACCAATACCGCAAATATATTGTAAATAGAAAGTGTTAAATTTATTGAATTTTAGTTTGGGAGCAATTAAAAGCAAATCATTCAAAAGTGAAAAAAATATTTTCAGAAATATTTAAGTAAAAAATACTGTAGAAAAACTGAAACAAAAAAATTCAAAGTCATCTTCAAGATATCCCATCGATTCCATCAAGCACATTCCCGTAGCAATATTAGCATATTCCTGCTTGTATGCATTAGTAAATTTGTACATATTATAAAGACAAGAAGAAAGAGAGAAAAAGTAAATCTATCTATCTATATCTATATATATCTATATCTATCTATCTATCTATCTATCTATCTATCTATCTATCTATATATA